>JAOVVI020001051.1:0-26383 GCA_028571085.2 Nepenthes alata | reverse complement strand
GAAAAAACACTTGGAATAGAACATAGGCTTGTAATTTTTTTATTTTAATGTAATTTTATTACTTACTTTCCAAAAATATATATATAAAAAATTAGAGGATTGTTTCGATGTTGTTAAGAATACTATGAGATTTTTAGGAAGTGAGATTTACTTATGCTCTCAAGGAAAGTTGGATTCAGTTAGTCCGCATCAATAGGAAATCACCCACAAGCAAAGGGGGGAGGAGTTCATGGGTTGGAATTGATTCACCCGCAATTGGGGCGTTATGATGAAATCTTTGCCTTGAGGATTTATGGATAATGCCTTGGGAGAAACTAATATCTTGAGAATCTAAGAGTTAAGAGCTGTAATAGGTAAATCTCGATATCTTTCAAGAAAGGTAAATGTTGAGATCGCAAATTGATATTGGAAACCTCTGCTGGAAAAAACATTTGCATATGTTCGAATGCCTAAGGTAATAGGATATCGTATTCCTAAGTTAGGAAATAGAAACGTATTTGTAGTACTAGAATTATAGAATTTTAAGGCAAGAAATCCTTATGGTTTGTTTCAGGACAAAAGACGACCCCCTCATTATAGCTTTGGAAGACGTGTTTAAGTTTAGTTCTCTAGCTCATCGGTATGCTAATAAGATCTGAGGTTGCTTAGCTAAAGATGATAAGTATTGGGGTCTTAAGGTTTTGAATGATGATTTGAAATCGTATCGAATCTGTGGTGAATGTCATATTTAGGATTTCTAGTTCATTGATGAATTGAGAATCAATCGGGAGTTAAAAGGGGAATATGTATTTTCCTAAAAATGTCAATTTGATGACATACCCATGAAATGAGGAGAATGTACAGCACCCTGCCTTGGAAGTCTACTTTTAATTCAATGTTCATGTAAGAATCTTAATCGAACTTGATAAAAGAATTGAATATTGGGTTGAATTCATTATGATGGTAAATGGTAATCTGACGATTTAGAGTTAGATGATTTGATCAGAGTGCACAGCGAAAATGTGAAGAGCCTATGTTCAGAGGAAATGCTCAATCTCGAGGTTTACTTGAAGGAAGAAAAATGTTTTGTTCGTTTGAGGTTTAGAACCAAGTCAGAAAAAAAGTAGTTAATGAAATGGATTTGCCTTCGGACTTAGTGAATTTGGATCTGGAAAGGACGCGCCAAATGAATGAGGATGAAGGGAATTTTGATATTTATGGTTTTCTAGGATAACTATCCTGATTCAGAAATAAATTCGAGACATTAAGAAGGTTTCTTGATTCTGAAAATTTAAGAATTGTTAAATTTTAAAGATAAAATTTCTATAAGTGGGGGAGAGTGTGAGATCCCGATCCCAAAATATGATAATTAGAATGTAATTAAGTCGATGATGATCAAAGATTGGGCTTAGAATGTAGAAATAGTGAGTTTGGAAGCAAAAGAGGAAGTTAGCCTAGGTAAAGTACCGATTTCTAAAATATGATTAATATGGGTGGAGAGGTTTTGGATTTTCAAAATATGGTAACCGGAAGGTAATTAAGTTGAAATAAGTGAATTGTGGTAAAAAAGAATGGGAGGAACCAGATTGAAGAGCCCAAAGTTCCAGAATTGGTAAAATCGGGGATCGAAATTGTAAATCGAGAAATGTTATTATGTAAATTAGATTCTGGGGTTTAAGGTATGATAATCATGACTTATTGAGGTTATATAATCAAAATTAGGGTCTAAGGATGTGAGGAATTGGGTTAGAAGGGTCAAAACGGGTCTCGAATGATGAAAACACAACGTTTTTGTGCTGCCGGCTTGATGTGTGATTGACGAGCGCCCGAGCAGCACTCGAGCATCGGTCAGGCGGCATTTTACCAATGCAGTTCTCGAATCTCACCCAAGGTGAGGTAGGAGCGAGGGGAGGATACGAGAAGTGCGTCCGAGGACCGCTCGAGTGCTGTCTTGGTGGACATTTGCGAATGCAGCGCCTAACTAGAGCTCGATGAGTGCCCGAGGTACTATCGTGTCCGAGAGGGAGCGCTCGAGCACCGCTCAAGCATCCCGATGATTATAAAAAGGGGACACACAATTTTGACAGCATTTCGGCGATGCCCAGTAGAGAGGAGAAGGAGAAAAGATTGAAAAGGGAAGAGAAGAGGAAGAAATTCGTGCGTTCCACTCTGATTTGGATAAAAATAATGATAGATCGGGCTTAGGCAAGTGTACTTTAGACATTATTTACCATTTTTTACAATATTTTAATATCTCGAAAATTGTATTTATGCCCTAAAAGCATGTTTCTCCATATTTTGCATAAATAGGGCCTGTTTATGTAAATCAATCAAATAGATTTCACGTCTACATGTATATACTACAATATCTAGCATCGATTTCATCAAAAAGCACGTGTTAAGTGTCCGTTTATCATTCGGTAATTTCGGCCAAACCCTAGGTACGAAAATGATGGGTTTTAATGATTTTTACCCACAATTTCTGTTACATAAAAGTTAATATGTACTGAACTAAAGCCCCTGATGTAATCTATTTTTGAAAATTTTACACGAACTTATACTGATAAATCACTGTAGATTTCTGAAGCAAAACTGAAGGATTTTAAGCTAATACTGTATATTCTTAAGCAAAACTGAATGTTTTCAAACGGTTACCGTATATTCTGAACCGAACTGTAGAGTTATTGTGAAACTCTAACTGACTTCTAAAACTGAAAAGGGTTTTCAGTTATGAAATAAGAAAAAACTATTTCTAATACTGTTAACTAGGACCTAGGACTGACATATGGTCTAGTAAAGTTTCCGGCATACTTTAGGACATTACGGTGGTAATCAAGGATAACTCTGTCGACGGAGTTATAGGTGGTCTATCATCCTTGGGGCGTTGTACAGGGAGGATACTGTTCTAGACGCCACATAAGGGATCAATCCCACAAGAAGGGATCTACTGTTGCTGTTTTTGGCCTTAGATTATGTGGAGTAAACACAATCTATATTCGATTATTCACTACCTCGGCTAGTAGGGTATGCTAGTTGGGTCCCTAGGATATTAAACTGGACTTTTCTGAAGAAACAAATGGAATTTTTTGAACTGTTTTATGAACCCTGATGCATGTTTAAATAAAATCGTGCTTTACTCCTATTTCCATGAACTACTGTTGTTCTTCAGACCTATTTAAATGGAAATCAGGCTTTCCTCATGATTATCGTACATGTTTCTGCCCACCTGCATTTATGACCTAAAAATGCTTTCGTAATCACTGTCTTATCGCATTCATGCCTTGTATGCAACTGTAACTGCCTTACTGTATTATGTTCTTCCTATTTTATTAGCTTGTTGGGTTTTGACTCGCTATTTACTATTTTTTCCCTCTCCAGATAAGGATATAGTAAAGATATTGGACGATTAGACAGCTAAAGTTTAGCAAGGAAGGCTCTGGAGCCTTGGTGAAGCCCCGAAGGATACCTTGGAGTAATGTTTTTGGAGATTCAGATAGTTATACATGTGCCATAGAGTTTTGTAAAGGAAATTATGGATGAGTAATTGTAGTTTATTCTATAAACTGTTAAAACTGTATTTATACTTTTGTAGGTCGTATCTTGGATATAGATGCTTCTGCTATATGTTTTCGGGTTTCTGTACAGGTCCTAAATGACATCTCATGTCTTAATTCTGGTATAGCTAATAGGGTTGTTAAATTTAGGCCATGGATGGCACTTATGGTCCTGTGAATGTGTGTTCTAGGAAAACTGTGGTATTTGGATAGTTGTGTGCCTATATTGATCCTTCTTTTGTATTATGGACACGATTTTGAGGTTTGGATATTATGTATGCTCAATATTGATGTAAATAAGCAGGTTGCATATTTAGGTTTTTGTCCAATTTTAGAAAGAAATCTACCAAAATTTCTATAGAATTTAGTGATATAAATTTATGATACTATTCTGAATCTGTCCAACGGATAGCCTATAGAAATTAGGACCCGTTTCATCACAAATGGTATCAGAGAAATGAGATGCCTTAGGAAATGATTTGAATCGTAAGCGAAAACTTATGAAATGATCGTGAATGACTAAAAGGGGTAGGAATAGGTCGGGGTAGCTTAGGCAACTAAGATGTTTAGGAAGTGATC
This sequence comes from Nepenthes alata, assembly GCA_028571085.2. Classification (NCBI taxonomy): domain Eukaryota; kingdom Viridiplantae; phylum Streptophyta; class Magnoliopsida; order Caryophyllales; family Nepenthaceae; genus Nepenthes; species Nepenthes alata. The sequence goes on along the minus strand of JAOVVI020001051.1, from coordinate 22,271 downwards.
CTTAGGCTAGATTTGGATTTCATTAAATCACAGATAACCCCTCCCCTGAATTTGATTTCTTGAGGTTATAATACTATCCTTATTTTTGGTTATAGGATCTAAGATGGCCAGTAGGAGGAATCAAAAAAATAATCATGGAGCTGCTAGTACGCCTGATGATAGGGAGGCTGCATATGTGGATCTGTTGGAGAGAATGACAAAAGTGGTGGAATTTGTGGAGCAGAGGCATATGGATTCGATCCCTGCAACTGAGCCAGCTATGGTACATCATGCTCCAACGACATATGATAGATTCACAGTGAAGCGGGCACCAAAATTTTTGGGAAAGCTTGATCCAGCCGCGGCGGATGTGTGACTTAAGAGGATGAAGAAGATTTTTACTGTGATTTAGTGTACTGATCAGGAGAAAGTCACCTTTGCGGTGTACAAGTTGGAGGATGAGGCTGATAGTTGATAGAGCATGAAAAAGAGGGCATTAGGAGTGCCAGATGATGAGATCACGTGGGAGATGTTTGAGGACACTTTCATGGGAAAATATTTTCCATCCAGCCTCCAAGATTAAAAGGAGCAAGAGTTCATGCGGCTGAGACAGTGAAATATGACGGTGGTTGAATATGACGTGAGATTCACTGAGTTGTCCCGTTTTGCACCTTCTATGTGGAGGACAAGATAAGAAAAGCAAAGAAGTTTCAGCAAGGGCTGCGGGATGATATTAGGAAGTCACTATCAATCCTGAAGCTCCAGACATATGCTGATATTCTAGACAGGGCCGTGATTTATGAGAAGGAAGCAGAGACAGAAAGGTTTTATGCAAAGAGGATGGCTAGCCAGGCGAATCTAAATACGAAATCAAACGTGGAGCCCTCTGGGCCGTCTAAGAAAGCAAGAACGGTAGATGTAGGGAAGAGTGTTACTGAGGTTTTATCAGTGACAAGCACTCAGGCATCCGCTGCTTAGTGCGCATATTGTGGGAGGAAGCTCGCGGGGAAACCTTGTTATAAAGAAATAGGAGTGTGCTATAATTGTGGAAAGATGGGTCACCTGATGAAAGATTGCCCGTTACCAAAAAGGTCGAAAGTAAAGAAGTCTGTTGTTGCAGCTAGAGCATTTGCGGTGACAGTACGAGACCCTAAGACACTCTCGAAGGTCGATAGAGGTATTTCCTTGTAAAATTTTGATTTCTATCTCAATTGAATTGGTAGTTATGTATTCTCCAAAATTTTCCATGAAATGCATGATATGCCCTCATTATCTTGAGGATTCTTGATTGTTCTATGATTGCATTATGTGTTCCTTGTGAATTTCGTGGAGTATGAATAACTTGTAATCGAATGCCAACTTAAGTAGTTGATGGGTTGTGTATTGATGGAAGGAGGAAATATTTGGTTAATTGATCAACACAGTGGGTAAGAGGAATGCGTGATTTGGAGATGAGATAAAATCGTCATTGCCTCTCTGAAAAATGTACAAAATTAAAGGAGCGTTGTTTGGATGTTTTTAAGAATACTATGAGATCTTTAGGAAGTGAGATTTACTAATGCTCTCGACAAAAGTGGAGCTTCTGTTAGTCCACATCAATAGGAAATCACCCGTAAGCAAAGGGCCGAGTTCATGGGTTGGAATTGATTCACCCGCAATTGAGACCTTATGTGAAATCTTTGCCTTGAGCTTTTAATGGATAATGCCTTGGGAGAAACTAATATCTTGAGAATCTAAGAGTTAAGAGCTGTAATAGGTGAATCTCGATATCTTTTGAGAAAGGTAAATGTTGAGATCACAAATTTATATCGGATACCTCTGTTGGGAAAAATGTTTTTGCGTAGGTTCGAATGCCTAAGGTAATAGGATATTGTACTCCTAAGTGAGGAAATAGGAACATATTTGAAGTACTAAAATTATGGAATTTTAAAGAAAGAAATCCTAATGGTTTGTTTCAGGACAAAAGACGACCCACTCATTATAGCTTTGGAAGATGTGTTTAAGTTTAGTTCACTGGTTCATCGGTATGCAAATGAGATCTGAGGTTGCTTAGCTAAAGATGATAAGTAATGGAGTCTTGAGGTCTGTAATGATGATTTGAAATCGTATCGAATCTATGGTGAAAGTCATAGTTAGGATTTCTAGTTCTATGATGAATTGAGAATCAATCGGGAGTTCAAAGGGGAATATGTATTTCCTGAAAATGACATTTTTCTGACATACCCACGAAATGAGGAGAATGTGCAGTACCCTGCCTTGGGAGTCTAATTTTGATTCAAGGTTCATGTTAGAATCTTAATCGAACTTGATAAAAGAATTGAATATTGGGTCGAATTCATTGTGATGGTAAATGGTAATTGGATGATTTAGAGTTAGATGATTTGATCAGAGTGTGCAATGAAAATGTGGAGAGCCTATGCTCAGAGGAAATACTCAATTTTGAGGTTTACTTGAAGGAAGAAAAACATTTTGCTCGTTTGAGGTTTCGAACCATGTCGGAAAAAAAATAGCTAATGAAATGGGATTTCCTTCGAACTTAGTGAATTCTGATAATCATGACTTATTGAGGTCATATAATCAAAATTAGGGTCTAACGATGTGAGGAATTGAGTTAGAAGGGTATAAATGTGTCCAGGATGACGAAAATGTAACGTTTTTGTGCTGTAGACTCAATGTACGACTGACGAGCGCCCGAGTAGTGCTTGAACCCGGTCAAGCGCCATTTTACGAATGCGGCGCTCGAATCTCAACTTAGGCGAGGCGGGCACAACGGGAGGTTACAAAAAATGCGCCCGAGGACCGCTTAGCGCTGTCTGGGTGCACATTTGCGAATGCAGCGCCTGAATGGAGCTCGACGAGTGCCCAAGGAACTGGCGTGTCCGAGAGGGAGCGCTCGAGCGGTGCTCGAGCGCCTCGACGATTATAAAAAGTGGATGCATGATTTCGACAGCATTTCGGTGTCGTCAAGTAGAGAGGAGGAGAAAAGAAGAAAAAGGGAAGAGAAGAGGAAGAAATTTCTGCGTTCCACTTCGATTCAGGTACAAATAACAAAGATCATGCTCAGGCAAGCGTATTCCGGACATTATTTACAATTTTTACGGTGTTTTAATATCTCAAAAATTGTATTTATGCCCTAAAAGCATATTTCTCCTTGTTCTGCATAAATAGAGCCTGTTTCTGTAAATTAATTGGACAGATTTCATGTTTACACATATTTCAATATCTGGCATCGATTTCATCAAAATGTACGTGTTAAGTGTCCATTTATCATCCAGTAATTTTAGCCAAACCCTAGGTACGAAAATGATGGGTTTTAATGATTTTTACCCACAATTTCTGTTATATAAAAGTTAATCTGTACTGAAGTAAAGTTCCTTGTGTAATCTATTTCTGAAAATTTTACACGAACTTATACTGATAAATCACTATGGATTTCTGAAGCAAAACTGAAGGGTTTAAAGCTAATACTGCATATTCTGAAGTGAAACTGAAGGGTTTCAAACTGTTACCGTATATTCTAAACTGAGCTGAAGAGTTATTGTGAAACTCTAACTGACTTCTAAAACTTAAAAGGATTTTCAGTTAAGAAATAAGAAAAAATTATTTCTGATACTGTTAATTATGACTCAGTACTGACATACGGTCTAGTAAGGTTCTCAGGCATGCCTTAGGACATTACGGTGGTAATCAAGGATAACCCTATCCTTGGAGTTATATGTGGTATGCCGTCTTCGGAGCGTTGTACATGGAGGATATTGTTCTGGATCCCACAGAAGGGATCGATCCCACGAGAAGGGATCTACTGTTACTATTTCTATCCTTAGATTGTATTAAGTGAACACAATCTGTCCTCAATTATTCACCCCCTTGGCTAGTACCGTATGCTAGTTGGGTCCCTAGGATATTAAACTGGAGTAATGTTAAGAAGCAAATGGGATTTGAAACTATTTTTTGAACCCTATTGCATGTCTAAATGGAATCATGCTTTACTCCTGTTTCCATGAACTGCTCCTGTTCTTCAGACCTGTTTATACGGAAATCAGACTTTCCTCATGATTATTGTACATGTTTCTACCCACCTGCATTTATGACCTAAAAATGCTTCCGTAATTACTATCCTATCGCATTCATGCCTTGTATGCAACTGTAACTGCCTTACTTTATTATGTTCTGCATGAGAGCATTATGTTTTCCATATTTTAGTACCTTGTTTAATTTCGGCTCACTATTTATCATTTTTCCCTCTCCAGATAAAGATATAGTGAAGATACTGGACAATCAGACAGCTAGAGTTTAGCAAGGAAGGTTCTGGAGCCTTGGTGAAGCCTTGAAGGTTACGTTGGAGTAATGTTTTTGGAGATTCAAATAGTTCTTCATGTGCCATAGAGTTCTGTAAGGGAAATTATGTATGAGAAATTGTAGTTTATTCTATACACTGTTAAAATTGTATTTATACTCCCGCAGGTTATATCTTGGATATAGATGCTTTCGCTATATATTTTTTAGTTTCTGTTCAGGTCCTAGATGGCATCTCTTGTCTGAATTCTAGTATAGTTCATAGGATTGTTATATTAAGTCCATGGATGACACATGTGGTCCTGTGAATGCGTGTTGTAAGAAAACTATGGTATTGGGATAGTTGTGTACTTGTACTTTTCCTGATTTTGTATTATGGTCAAGATTTTACGGTCTGGATTTTACGTATGCTTTGCACTGATGTAAATAAGCATGTTGTATATTTGGATTTTTTTCCAGTTTTAGATAGAACTCTGCCAAGATTTCTACAGAATTTAGTGATGTAAATTTATGAATATGTTCTGAATCTTTCTGACGGAGAGTCCTATGGAAATCGGGAGCCGTTCGGTCACACACACACAATTTCACGCACAGCAGACACACACCACTGCACTCGTACACGTATATATATACACACACAGTACACAATAAACATGTATATACATGAAATCGAAGCTATACGTTGCAATAAAAACAGGCAAACATGAAATTCGTTCGATTAATTAGGAGAAACATGCTTTATTTATACGAAACGTGAATAATCATGATTTTAGAGCAAAAATACAAATTTGGAGATATTGAAAAGCTGTAAAAATAAAAGATAACGTCCGGAGTACTCTCGCCTGAGTTTGAACTATAGTTATTTTTACCCGGATCGGATCGGATCGGATCGAAACGGGTGGATTTTTCCCTTTCTTCCCTTTTCTCTTCGCATTCCGCTCTATTCGTTTCTACTGTCGGGCGTTGTTGGTTCTTCTCTTTCCCTAAATCTACCAAAATTCCTTTTTAAATTCAAGAGGAGAACGGGTCACGTGAAGGACCCATGCCTCGGCTTCCTCTTTTTCCCCATGTTTCCCTGCTTTCATTCTGCTTCTATGTTCCACCATTTTTGTTATTATTATTCACTCGAGCACCGGTCCTCCGTTTTTCCTATTTTGCTTCACGTTGCTTCAGTACCCTATTAGAATTATCATTTATGTAATTAATTTATAATCATCATGTTCCGGGATCGGGATCTCACAGAATGTTCTCAAATTCCTTAATAAATTTCTACGCCGCATAACTTCTACAAAAATGTTTTTGGATAAAAATTCTTTAATATGCTTAAACATTTCATTAAACAATAATTTACCTCAAAACTCAAAATTATATTTCCATTTTTGAGCTAGGGTTTCAGGTGAAACTTCTAGACACAAATCAAACACAAAATGTAAGTTGAATAACAAAATCGAAGCCATATATCATCACACTTCGGTATAAACTTAAAATCTAACCACAAAATCATGAAGAACAAGCATTATTCACGGTGAATACGAGATAAGAATGCTTTAGAGCATAAATACCAAAGTGGGAATATTAAAAAGTGATTAAAAAGGGTAAGTAAAGCTTGGGGTACACTTGCCTCTACCTGATTTACTTACTTTCTTACTATGATTGGACCGGATGTGGCGAAGAATCCATCATCTTTCTCTTTTCCTTTCTTCCTCTTTCATTGCCCAGCTCGTCATTCTCCCTCCTTCTTTTCTCTCTCTTTCACCTTCCTCCTTTTATAAACGAAACAAAGTCAGTACGAAGCATATAGAGCACGCTCGAGCAGTGCTAAGGCTCGAATCGAGCGCAAAGGCATATCGAAGGGTCACGCTTGAGTGCTCATTGAGTGCCCTTCGAGTGACGGAATAGTTTTTTATCCTCAGAACTATTCGTCATTACAGAAAACAGAAACCTAAACCAAATTGACAACCTAAAGTTCTAAGGAAAAACGGACATAGTCTCTCCAAAAACTTAGCTAAACTGAAGTACAAGTCCTATTTATAACCTACAAATATACAGAATAACATCATCCTATCCATCAACAGAGATTCTCATTTCAGACACAAGATCGTAGACGTCATATAATTCTCTACAGATTACATCTCACATTTCTTATCCACTATATTAACAGTTTAGAATTGAAATGCCATCTAGGACCTATACAAAATCAAGAAAACATATAGTGGAAGCAAAACTATAAACCTGTGAAAGCATAATTTCTGTTTCACCACATGCACCACATATATTTCATATACAGAATCCATATGCATATGATCCATATACAAAATCCATATATCAAAAATCGGGTATTTACATCCAACTGTTTCTTCAAAATAACTTCAAGTCTTCCAAGAGTCTTCAAGCAAGGCTTTAACTCACTCCTTATCATCTGGTACTAGCTCTACAGTATTATCTGGAGGAGAAAAATAGTAAAACAGTGAGTCAAAGCCTAGCAAGGCACATGCAGGCATGCAGTAAAACTTTCTTGCATAACAGAATGTAATAAAACAGATACAATTGCATATTAAAGCATCAATGCTATAAAACAATGATTTATAAAAACAATAGCATAACATAATGTAGAAGATTACAGAACTGCCAGGAAACAGAAGCAATCAAGCTTCAAAAATCAGAAATCAATGTATTCATACTTCGTTAATAATAAATCGGTAAAATAGGCTTCAGAAAGCAGAAATCAGTCTCAACTCTAAAATAGCCTTTGTCGTGCTCGATGTTGATCTCCCCTCTCTCCCTTCCAATTTCCCATTTAAAATAAAAGGAAAGGGGGATCATGTGACTTACTCGTGGTCAGCGCTTGAGCGCCAGCCTCGTAGGATACCACCGCCCTCGTCTCGCCTCGAGCGGCCATCAGGCGGCTGCATTTGTAAAATGGCACTCGAGCGGTGCTCGAGCACCCCTACTGTTTTCACCCATTTCACCTCATCTTATTTTGATACCAAGTTTTTCACTTTACTTAAGCCCAAACATGCTTTACACTCAGATAATTACTTCATAATTATCATGTTCCAGGATCGAGATCTCACATTCTCCCCCATTTATAGAAATTTCATCCTCAAAATTTAACGATCCTTAAATTTCACAAGATATCCATACTCCACAAATTTCACAAGAACACATAATGCAATCATAGAACAATCAAGAACCCTCAAGATAATTGGGGCATATCATGCATTTCATGGAAAAATTTGGAGAATACATAATTCCCAAATCAATTAAGACAGAAATCAAAATTCCACAACTAAGGGAATACCTCTATCCTCCTTCGGGGATATCTCAGGGTCTCGTACCATCACCGCAAATGCTCTAGCCGCAACAACTGACTTCTTTATTTTTGATCTTTTTGGTATCGGGCAATCTTTCATCAGGTGACCAAACTTTCCACAATTATAACATGCTCCCATTGCTTTATAACAAGGTTTCCCCGTGTGCTTCCTCCCACAATATGCACACTCAGCAGCTGATGACTGAGCGCTAGTCACCGATAAAACCTCAGTAACACTCTTCCCTACTTCCACTGTTCTTGCTTTCTTAGATGGCCCAGATAGTTCCACATTTGATTCCGTACCAATACCTTCCCGGCCAACAATCCTCTTTGCATAAAACCTCTTCATCTCTGCTTTCTTCTCATAAATTACCGCCCTATCTAGAATATCAACATAAGTCTTGAGCTTCAGGATCGACAGTGACTTACTAATATTGTCCCGCAGCCATTGTTGAAACTTCTTTGCTTTCCTTATCTCGTCCTCCACATAAAAAGGTGTGAAACGGGACAACTCAGTAAACTTAGCATCATACTCCGTCACCGTCATATTTTCCTGTCTCAACCTCATGAACTCCTGCTCCTTTTGATCTTGGAGGCTAGATGGAAAATATGTTTTCCGTAAAAGTATCCTCAAATATCTCCCGAGTGATAGCATCATCAGGCACTCCTAATGCCCTCTTCTTCATGCTCCACCAACTATTAACTTCACCTTTCAACTTGTACACCGCGAAGGTGACTTTTTCCTGATCAGTACACCGAATGTTGGTAAAAATCTTCTTCATTCTCTTTAACCAAATATCCGCTTTCGCTGGATTAGGCTTTCCAAAAATCCTGGTGCTCACTCTGCTGTAAATCTATCATACATCGCCAAAGCAGGATTTTTCGGAGCTGCCTCAAGTACAAGGACCAGAGTCATATGTCTCTGCTCTATAGATTCCGCTACATTAGTCATCCTTTCCAATAAGTCCACATATACAGCCTGCCGATCGGGGGGAGTACTTGCACCACCACGATTATTTCTTTGACTTCTCCTATTGGCCATTTTAAATCCTATAACAAAAAACAAGCACAACATTATAACCTCAAGGAATCAAATTCAGGGAAGGGGTTATTAGTGATTTAAGGAAATTCAAACCTAGCCTAAGGATCCATTTCTTAAACATCCTAGTTGCCTTACCTACCCCGACCTATTCCTACCCATTTCAGTTAATCAGGATCATTTTCTAAGCTTTCGCTTATGAATCGGATCATTTCCTAAGTTTTCACTTACGATTTAGATCATTTACTAAGGTATCTCATTTCTCTGATACCATTTGTGACGGAACATATCCTAATCCCTATAGGACCCTCGGTCAGACAGATTCAAAACAGAACCATAAATTTCAATCCTTTAGATTCTGTAGAAATTTTAGCAAAGTTCTATTTAAAATTTGATGAAAACCAAATATACAACATGTATATTATCACTTGTACAAGCACACAAATATACAGGTCACCAATTTGCAATTTCTATCCATAGCTCAAATATAATCCTATCCACTAAATCAGAAATATATAAGGGATGCTGTCTAAGACCTGTACAGAATCTAGAAAACATATAGCGGAAGCAAAACTATAAACCTGCGTAAGCAATATTTTCTGTTCATCACATGCATCACATACATTTCATATACTGAATCCATATATAAAATCCAGTATTCACATTCAAACTATATCTTCCCATAATTCTCTAAAATACTTCAGGTCTCTAAAAGTCTTCAGGCTAAACTTTAAATTACTCTCTCTTGTCTGGTACCAGCTCTACAGTATCATCTATAGGGAACAATAGTAAATAGTAAGCCGAAACCCAACAAGGTACCAAAATATGCAGAACATAATGCTATCATGATCTATGTTCTAACTCCAAGTTGGTATAACACTGGGAGTTAGAACGTAGTATTTTCGTAAATCTTTTTGTTCAATTCAATTTACTTACTTACCAAAAAAAATACTATGATGCAGAATATAAATACATAAGGTCATAAGAACTATCAAGGAGTATAAACCTATACAGAAATTTATGAGAAGACCTAGTTTGATATAAATAGGTTTCGATAATCATAGTTCAGGCTTTCATGCCGAATATAATTACGTTAGAACAGAAAAGCCACGATATTATCAGAAGAATAGAAGTGATTACGAAAAATAGGGGAAAAGAATAATTTTATTTGAACACTTATCGGAATCCACAAAATAGATCCAAATCTCATCTGCTCTTCAGAATTTCTACTTCGATATTCTAGGGACCCATCTAGTATACTCTGGTAGCCGAGGGGTTAATAATCAAGGACAGATTATGTTCAATCCACACAATCAAAGGCCGATAGTTTAATAGTTTGATGGTATTTATTTTGATTCGATAGTTTGATGGTTTGATAGTATCTTCAATTATCGTAACTATAACATTCTAAGGTATGCCGAGAACCTTATCTAACTGTACGATAGTTCTAGGTCTGATTTTCTTACTGATTAACTTAATTCGATGCATTTGTTCAAAATTCCATAATCGAAATCATCATATTTCGAGGCCAAATACAAATTTTATTCAGTCACTCATTTAGACGATTTCAAAGGTTTCCATAGTTCGATAATACCGTTCCTCAGATGTTTGCATAGTTCAATTATACAACTCCATACTAAGTTTTCAACTACAAATCAATCGATAAACGTTACAGGGCAACAATTTACATTTAAATCATCAAAATTTCAAGTTTCTAATACGATTTTCCAAATTTTTGTTCTAGAGTTCCATAGAAAACTATCGGGCTTAAATTGAATACCAAATACATGTCTATTCATGAAATCAATGCCATAATTCCAAATACATATAGAAAATTATGAATTTAAACCAAAAACCCAGAATTGTTTGAGCTAGGGTTTGCACTACATTGTCCGGACACGAAATAGAGGCAACACATGAGCCAAATCATGAAATCAGAGTTATCAGTTACAATATACATGTATAAACATGAAATCTAGTCAAAAAGTCAAGAGATTCATACAATATTCATGTCAAATATTACAAAATAGGGTTTTCAGAGCATAAATGATAACATGGAGATATTAAAACCCCGTAAAAATGGTATATAACGTCTGAAATATACTTGCCTGAGCCCCAATCTACTGTTATTTTTACCTCGATCGGAGTGGAACGCATGAATTTCTTCCTTTCCTTCTCTTTTCCCTCTTTTCTCCTTCTCCTCTCCCATGGAACGCTGAAAATGGCTGAAGAATTGCGCGTCCCCTTTATATATCTGTCGGGGCGCTCGAACGTGCCTCGAGTGCTCCTTGAGCGCTCCCTTTCATAAAATCGTGCTCGAAGGGGCACTCGAGCGCCCATCGAGTGCACTTCTTGTACCCAGGCGCTGCCCCCGCCTTGCCTCAGGCGCCCTTCGAGCGCATGGATTATACTTGCTTGAGCGCACGGCGAGCGCCGGTCCTCCCCTGGCCGGTTCCGCTCTTTTTTGCTTAAGTATCAAAAGTTTCACTATACCTAAGCCTCAACATGATTTTCATCCACATAATTATCCCATAATCATCATGTTTTGGGGCCGAGATCTCACACTAAGGGTTCTAGAAACATGTATAAATCTATTAATCTTTGCTAACCAGGGCCAGTAGACCTTACTGACTAAAGGAGATTGAGATTGAAATTTTGATTACATTTGCTTCTACACAATCTAAAGCCAGCGCTTCCTCTCCAAGACCCAGAGGTGGGCCATCTACATATAATCCATATAGACGGGGTGTTACGGAACGGATCCTAATCCTTATAGAACCCTCCGTCTATCACATATAGAACATAAATCATTTAAATCCTACAGAGATTGTGGCAAAGTCTCCTTTATAATTAGATAAAAACCAAAAGTACAACTTGTATGAAATAACCTGTACAAGCACACAACTAATCGAATATCTTCTTATCCTACGACACGCATTCATAGGATCACAAACTACCATATCATCCATGGCTCTAACACAACACATTTTATCCAACATTTCAAACTCAGAATGAGATGCCAAATAGGACCTATACATATTCAAAGCATCAAAATAGCATGGAAGCAACTAAATCCATAAATCAAACTGCGGAAGCAAGAAAAGAACGTACATCATGGTAAAACATTTTTCACATTATAGCAATCTACAATATTCATTTCAAAATGCTAACTACAAGAATCCAAAATCCTTTGATCCATTGAAGTCCTTCAAGGTCTTCAGAACTTACGAGCCTTCCCTTCTTCTAGCTAGATAAGAATTCAATCCTTTTTAAGCTTTTGCTTATCTTGAGGGGAGAACAGAAAGCACGGAGCAAGCTTAACAGCTCAGTGAATGCATACAAAATAGTAAAAATATATAGTTTTACATATATACAGAACATACACATGCTTTTAGAAGAGAACGCAAAAAGGGTTGTGGGAAATTAATGCATGCAGGCAAGAGAACAGAAGCATAAATACGATGTAGAATACTAAAAAACCTATTGCGGTGCAGAATATCAAAAAACCTATGATTTCATATCCTTCGGTTGAGAGTGTATTGCAGTGCAAAATATCAGAAAACCTATGATTTCAGATCTTTCGGTTCAGAGCCTACTGCGGTGCAGAATATAAGAAAACCTGTGACGGAGCAGATTTTTTTTTTACTTCAAAAATCTTCCCGTTAGAATTCTTTTGAAGCTACGTCCTAAGATGAAGAAATCAAGAGAAATGGTCCAGACTGGACCAACACATACACACGTACAAAGAATATAGACTTTAAATATGTATATATATTCACAATGCATACACAGGATCATCCAATGCCATGTAATATTCACAGCTCTAATTCTTTTAACATTTCATTTCATCAAACAAAAATTCTTACAGAGATGCCATTCTAATACCTGATTATAACCAAAAGTTAATGGTGGAAGCAGATATATACCAAAATGTATACAAGTGGAAGCATAGTCATTCATTCATAGTTTGTGATAAAGACATTCAACACTATCAAATTCTCCGAAAATCTTCACCAGGCTTTTCGATTCTAAAATTCCTCCTAACTAAGCTTTGTCTATTCCTACTTGTCCGGTATCAATTCTACCATTTCATATGGAGGAGAAACAATATAACATAGTGAGCCGAAACTCAACAAGGCACAAAAAACATGCAATATAAATCATGAATGCGATAACATAGAGTTATAGGAAATACCGAGGTTCATTACGGATGCTAATTCCGAAGTCTAAGTCTGATATCAATTTTCAAAGTTCACTGTTGGATGCAAATTTCCAGGGTACAAACTTTCTATATTTTAAAGCTAACTTTTGAAGTACAAATCTTAGCGTTAAAATCCAAAATTCACATTACATTATCTATTTCTGAAGTTCTTACACTGTATTAAATTTCCGAAGTTCATAATGCCATCTCATTTTCTTTGTTCAAAGGGACCTACACTAGTAGACTCTACTAGCCAAGGGGGAGAGTAATCAATTGTAGATTGTGTTCATTCCACACAATCAGAGGTCATAGTTCGATAATCATATCCATTTTAATTTCCATTCAAAATCCAAATTCCATAGTTCCATATCTCTATCCTCTCTTTATGCCCTGAGGGGGGCGGACCACGTATCACTCCATGGACAGAGTTACCCTTGATTACCACCGTAACGTTCTAAGGCATGCTGGAGAACCTTATCTAACTAATTCACGGTTTTAGGTCCGAAGCACTTATTCAAGGTTCAAACAAAATTCATCATATTTTCAAGGCCGATTCCATAGTTCACACAATCCATTGTCCGGTCAATATTCAAAAGACCTTCACCCTTTTAACGTTTCAGTTTCTGTACAAGATTTTCATGCACAGTAGTCCGGTCATAAAATGAACAGAAACATGGGCCAGCATATAAAAATCAATGTGGAGAGCTATATTCATGCAAGATAATTCCGGTTGTAATTTGAACAATGAAGCACATGCTAAACATGAACCTGAGTTAGAAATTTACAAAATGTGAAACTTAGTTCAGATTCATGCTTGCTTCATGATGAAACTTATACTTGTCAAAACAAAGGTATAGAAAACAAATTCCGAAGTATACTTGCATCACAACATTATTACAATTTAAACTTAGAAACAGAGGTACACTTGCTTGATTTCCAAATTCTTTCACCCCAACCGGCCTAAAACTCCCTCTTCCTCTTCGCCTCTTACTTCTTCTTTCACGGACTTTCTAATTCCTTTTTTAGATTAGGAGCTCTGTATTTATAGAGGATGGCTAGGTGGGAGTGGGTGGGGTAGGTTACCTACTTGTACTTTCTTTTTTTTTATAGAAGGTCAGCGGGGTATGTTAGAATGGTTTACCTTCTCTGGGTAGTTGGAAGGAGGTCATTTGGGTAGGTAAATCAATTCCAATTGAAGTCGACCTTGATACAATACCAACATAATTCGGTTTCTTTTCCGTCCTCAAAGTCTCCAAAAATCATCACTCAAATTTCCAGTCAACAACCACATAATTTCGGTTAAGATTTCATTCTCAAAATTTCCAGTCAACAACCTCATAATTTCGGTCAACATTTCACCCTCAAATTTTTGGTCAACAACCTCACAATTCCGATCAACATTTCATCCTTAAATTTCCATCCTTCATCAACTTCGGCCATTTCCTTATCATCATCAACTTCGGCCTCCATCATACACAAACCATCAACTTCGGCCTCCATCACCCACACCGTCACTTCGGCATCCACACTAACACCATCTCAACCGGCATCCTCAACCACACCATCCACTCCGGCCTCCACTCCATCAACTTCGGTCTTCTCCTTCTCAACTCCGGCCATCTCATTGCTTAAATTTTTCTTCAGCTTTTATAAGGCCTAATAATCATGTTACTTTTAAGATCGCGTGTGACGGACCGGCCACATTCCACCGCATGCGGCCGCCTGTTGATCGAAACCGATCATAAACTCTGATTAAAAAGGTGGACTTAAAATTTTTCTTTTCTTTTATATATACTTTATATCTCGTGCATAGGATCGCGTAAGGCCCAACTTCGTGAGTTGGCGGCCAGGGGGTCGTGGGTTTTCTCTTGACCAGCAAAGACGAGGCCGGTCGGACATGAAGGTCCCGAAAATAAACTCAGATGCCATTAGGAATCACAAATCATTCAAACCATAACAGCGTACGGAAGCATACTAATATTCATTAACTTTTAGCAATGGAAGTATTTTACAAATCTTTCCCAAAACATCAAAAGCGAAAACATCAATTTTGCTTCTTCGCTGCTTAAATTTCGGCCAGCTATCCATTTTTTTTGGTAAGCAAGTAAATTTGGATTAAAGGGAGAAAAAATTTACACAAACTATGCATTATCTCCATGTATTTTGACTTAGAGTTAAGGCATAAAATGCTAGGGCATACCCCGAGCAGCTTGGTACATCATATGACACTAAAAAAATGACACAAAAAGGGGTCCTCCAGGAGGACAACGTTCTACACAATCGACAACATATGAAATCTGTCTAATGTTGAGCAGCAAGGCTTCGCAACAGGATGATATGGGCGATCCACCATATCAGCAATAGGGTGGTTCCACCACCACATTCATGGGAGGGATAAGCAGTGCATGATCAGCTGAAACATCATCATCAGCTCACTCTTGCAGCTCATCCAGGACCCCGATTTCACAAGAGCAAATCACAGCAAAAGCATTAGGCAACTGCAACATGGCTCTCAACCATTTGCACAACAAAATCAGCCTTTGGACAGCTACAGCCTTAGCATAATATTTCACCGCACTTAGCTGCTCAAGAGAAAAGAAAAACAGAAAGGCCCCGATTGGAATGCTACCAAAATGAGGTATCAAAATGGCTGATCACCACTCAGCCATAGGAAACTCTCTCCAACAGCCTAAACAATTCTCAGCACATCCCAACACAACACAAACCAGCAGGGGGGATCAGACACATGGCATTATCCCATTCTTCACAATGCAGCAAAATGGTTTAACGCCACCAACAGCCCCAACAGCCGAACCCCAGGTGCAAATTCAATCCAACAGCTTTGCTGCAGTGGCAACACATAGACACAAGGAGGAGAGAAGCAACAAATCTCCTAAGCATTCAGCAAAACAGAGGAAAGCACCTCAAAATAGCAACCCTCGGCAGTTGCAGACCATACATTGCTCCACAAATTTGCTACAAACCAAATCAACATAGTCTAAACTTCGTCAGACAAAGAAACCACACAGTAGGAGAGGACAACAACATCGTTGAGCAGACACTCTACTCCACTGCATCAGTAGGATCTCCTGCATCCAAACAAGGCCTCAGCTAACTCTTCAGCACCTCAGCCTTGTTGTCCCAAGCCAGAGCTGCACGGGCATCCCCATCCTGTCCAACAGGAAGGAACACACAGGCTGAGGATTATCAGAGCCAACAGCACAGGACATTCATCCGCATCAGATCCATTTAGCAACGCGAGAGCCGACATTAGCATCAGATAGCATCGCCCAAAGAACTGCAAACCCAGATTCTTCCACCAAGAAAGCAGCACAAAGAATACATCTGCAACACACCGGGAGTGGCAAATCTGTCCAAGAAACACTAACCAGACAGCAACCTAAGCTGAAGCTTCCGCAAGAAAATTAGAAACAGGGACTCTCAGCCCAGTAGCCAGAGCATGGAAACCCAGCCAAAATCGATGGCGAGAAACCCTAAAAAATGAAATTTCAAAACTAAAATTTGAAATACAAAATTTGGAATTTGAAGAAAAAAAAAACGAAAGAAAACCCAGAGAGTAGCCATAGCTCCTCTCTGAAACAGCCGCAACAGATGGGATATAGGCTTCTGCAGAAACCCCAATCAGCTCCTTCCTGAGCACCGGGCACCAAGGCATGAAACTTCCCCATCAGACAATGAAACAGGCCAACGTGTAAGAGCCATCATCCCAATCTGATACAATAAAGAGGAAACGTCCTTTACGGACAAAGGTGGGAGAAGCGATCCGAGCGCACAGCCATAGGCGTGAACCGAGAAGAAAAGGAAGCGATCCAATGAGAGCTTCGAGGCCTCAGAGGATAAAAATAGTCAGCGACGGCAAAAATTGGGCGAGAACCACGAGCATTTCAAATTTCACTTTGAAACGCTCCAAGAGAGAAGCCAGAGCTTCTCTGTCAAGATGAGGCTACATGAGTGCCAATTTGACCTCATCGGCCAGCTATCCTGCCTATCTAGTCCATCAGACCTCATTCTTTTTCATCCAGCATAAACTCGTCATCATCATTGGCATCTAAAAAATAGAAGGGATGAGCTAGAGAGCCCAACAAGGTACTCATGCATAAATCATGCATAGTCATGAACAGTGAGGCAAATAGACAGAGTGCAATAGAGGTGTATATGCATGCAGTTTCGTAAAACATGGCCGGAGTCAATGCAAACCGATTCCAAAGTCATTTTTATGCAATTCGATTTCCAAAAATATGCTTGTGTTCTAAATTCATTTTCGTCAAAAATCGGCTACATTTAAGGTTTGCAGCTCCGACCCTCTGAATCATCAAATTCAATAATGCTACATTTAAGGTCCGTAGTCATGACCAAATCAAACGACTACATTTAAGGTCCATAGTCTTGACCAATCAAACGGCTACATTTAAGGTTTGCAGCTCTCGCCCATCATATCTCAATAACGGTTACATTTAATGCTTGCAGCTACTCGGCCATCAAACACGTAGTTCCGCAAATCCTACTTTTCCAAAAATCAAAGTCAAATATGCAATTAACCGGACACCATAAGGTCTTTCTTTTAATGTCTTAAAATAGTGGGTCATTTTCATCAAATTGCTGGAGGTCCTTTAACAAAAGCCGGAGATCTTTGTAAACGCTCAATAGACGGACTTCATAAATCATGCAAATGTCAAAGTTCATGCAGATTGGTAAATATCCATATTTCGTGCATTTAAGTAAGCTAATCAGATATCATGAAACAACAGATGATCAAAGCAAATTACCATAACATGCTTCACGTAGAAACCTAACAATATTCCTCGTCAAACTTTAACATAAATTCATCAAAACATGAACTTAAAAATAGGGAGTACGCTTGCCTGAATCTCCTAACTTAGAGCCGGCGTGGAATTCTTTCTTGGTTCTTCCACCAAAAAGCTTAGCCGAGGGCTTTCCCTCAACGTTTCCTTAAATTCTCTAGTTCTGTATTTATAGACCTCTGGTTTGACGGTAGTAGGTAGGGCAGGTTAACCGCTTATACTTCTTTGCTTGTTCCCCTTGCCTTCCTAGAAGGTCAGCGGGGTGGTTGGAAGTAGGTTACCCACTTAGGCTTGTCGCCCTGACCCTACTCATAATCAGTTATCACGTCGGTCGAGCGGTCAACTCTTCGTTAGTTTCCCTTTTTCTATCACATAACACCTCTGGAATCGCGTTCAATGTCTCCAGTATTGTCTCCAAAAAACTCTTCAATGGTCTCCAAAAAGGTCTCCGGAAAACTCCTCAGTGGTCTCTGGGAATGGTCTCCGGAAAGAAGGCCTCCGGAAAACTCCTCAGTGGTCTCCGGGAATGGTCTCCGAAAACAAGGCCCCCGCAAAGGTCTCCAGAAAGAACGTCTCCAATTCTCATTCAATCCTTCCCGAGTAACGTCTCTGGAAGAATTGTCCCAAATTTATTTCCTGAATTCACATAATCGTCTTCGAAAATTGCACTCATCATTTCTGAATGCCTCCTTATTGGCCTCCGGAAAGCACTCATTAATCGTCTCCGAAGAACTGAACAATCTTCTCCGAAAAATCATCTCCGAAGACTCCTCAATGGCCTCCGGAAATAGTCTCCGGAAAACTCTTTAATTGTCTCTGGAAGTCTCTTCCATGATGTCTCTGGAGATCAAGGTCTCCAAAACTTTAGCCTTTAATATCATCATCTCCGGAAACTATAGCCCTCGAGTTCAGTGTTCTCTAGAGATCAAGGTCTCTGGAACTTCAGTCTCCAAAATTCAATTGTCTCCGGAGATCAAGGTCTCCGAAAAATTCATCCTCCAAATTTCAACGTCTCTGGAGATCATCCAAAGGTCTACGGAAACATTAGTCTCCAAATGTCTCTGGAATTCACTGTTCATGGTCTCCGAAATTATGCCTATTTAGAACTTGGTCAAGGTTGCGTTGATCGTCTTATTGGGATTATAAGATAGTCGGCCATTGAGTCATAAGCTGCCAGCCATGGCTTCCTGCCAACATTTCCTAAAACCGATCAACACTATGGTCAACCATTCTGGTCAACCTCTTGACACCGGTCAGCATTTTGATGCCGGTCCTAATTTCTCCGGACAACATCCTCAAAATCTACTTAAAATTGGTCAACATTAACCTCCTAAATTTTTTCGGTCAATAACCACATAATTTTGGTCAACTCAAACTACCCCAACTTGCCTTTTATTCTTATAATTGGTCCTTCTTTACTTTCGGTCAACTAACGTTGACCGGATAAGTACCCTTCACATTTCCGATCAACTGGCGTTGACCGGATAAACTTTCTTTTACACCAACATTATATTAACTTAATGACTGGGACTTTCTAAGATTTAGAATCTAGGCCATTACAATCTCCCCTACTTATGAAAATTTCATCCTCAAAATTTTGACGAGCCTTAGCCTGTCATTTGCCAGGCTCCACCTCATGCGTGCTACTTAGATTAAATCTTTTACTGCTACATTAAGATGAAAATGGGTGAGAAGAAGTTAAATCACCAGAAGATACCTTTAATCATGCTCGATGACACTTTGGTATCCTAAGCTGTCACTGCAAGGCTTTAGATGGAATAGTGGGCTTCTTCATATTCGGCTTTCTAAGCGTGGGGCAATCTTTGACTCGGTGACCCTGCTGACCACAGTTAAAACAAGCCCCCGTTAGCTTAAAACAAGTTTTTCCTAAGTGCTTTCCTCAGCAGTGGGTGCAATTTTCAATAGACGCTTGGAAGCTGAACACTGGCACAATTTCAGTGCTACTCTTCTCTTGATCCAATACATTCCCCTTTTTAGATGGCCCTAAGGATCTTGGACTGGTTCCCTCACTAAGACTCCTCCGACTAACAACCCGCTTTTTGAAAAATTCTTCATTCTCAATTTCCTTCTCGTAAATGATGGCCCTATCAAATACCTCTCCATATGTAAGTAACTTCAATGTGGATAGGTGTTTTCTAATATCATCCCTTAGACCTTGAAAAAATATTCTAGCCCTTCTTTCTTCATCCTCCACCATATAGGGAGCATATCTTGATAGCTCCGAAAATATTGCATCGTACTCGGCTACGGTACGAGTGCCTTGTCTTAATCGTAAGAACTCATCTTCCTTCTGCCCCCAAAGACTGGCAGGAAAATATTTCTCCAAAAATACCGCCTCGAACATACTCCAGGTAATTTCGTTCTCTGGCATCCCAAACACTCTTTTCTGCATCTCCTACCAGTGATGAGCCTCTCCTACTTACTTATAAGATCCAAAAAAACTCTATCATCGGTCGGACATTTAATCACTGCAAACACTTTCTTTATCCATTGGATCCAAGTTTCTTCTTTTACTTGGTCTGGTTCTCCTGGAAACTCTGGAACTCACTCATTAGTGAAATGGTCATACACAGGCATCCCCTCATTGATGGGAACTGAGACGAGAACAGGGGCCTGATTTTGTTGTTCCATGGTTTCTATGAAAGTGGTCATCCTTTCTAGTAGGTTCAAGTACTTCTCCTCCTGATCCTGAGAATTACTACTACTACTAGCCATTCATTTTCCCCTGCTTGCCATTCTCCAACCACCAGTTCCTTGACTTTTGAAACCAAGACAATTTTGTTAGATCAAAGTTTAGGATCTAAAATTTATTAAGACACGACAATCTCCTAGACACCACGTTCTGGTTTTTGCTTAGCGTTAGCCTATTTGCCAGACTAGAACGGTTAAGCCTAAGTCATTGTAACTTGTTTCCTTCACCCATCCAATTATTCATCTTCACCTATCCTAAGCTTCCGCATAGATTCAGATCAAAATCTATGGCATCTCATATCTCTCTGATACCAACTGTGATAGACCGACCACATTCCACCGCATGCGGCCGCCCGTCGATCGAAACTGATCATAAACTCTGGTTAAAAAGGTGGACTTAAATTTTTTCTTTTCTTTTATATATACTTTACATCGCGAGCATAGGATCGCGTAAGGCCGACATGAAGGTCCCAAAAACAAACTAAGATGCCACTAGGAATCACAAATCACTCAAACCATAACAACGTACGGAAGCATACTAATATTCATTAAGTTTTAGCAACGGAAGTATTTTACAAATCTTTACCAAAACATCAAAAGCGAAAACATCAATTTTGCTTCTTCACTGCTTAAATTCTGGCTAGCTATCTTGTCTATTTAGTCCATTGGACCTCATTCTTTTTCGTCCTGCATAAACTCGTCATCATCGTCATCGCCTGAAAAATAGAAGGGGTGAGCTAGAGAGCCTAACAAAGTACTCATGCATAGTCATGAACAGTGAGGCAAACAAACAGAATGCAATAGAGGCATATATGCATACAATTTCATAAAACATGGTCGGAGTCAATGCAAACAGATTCCAAAGTCATTTTTTTGAAATTTGATTTCCAAAAACATGCTTCTGTTCTAAATTCATTTTCGTCGAAAACCGACTACATTTAAGGTCTGTAGCTCTCGACCATCATATCTAAATAACGGCTACATTTAAGGTCTGCAGTCTCGACCCTCTGAATCATCAAATTCCATAACGCTACATTTAAGGTCCGTAGTTATGACCAAATCAAATGGCTACATTTAAGGTCCGCAGTCCTGACCAATCAAACGGCTACATTTAAGGTCTGCAGCTCTCGACCATCATTTGTCAATAACGGCTACATTTATGGCCTATAGCTACTCGGCCATCTAACACTTTGTTTCACAAATCATGCTTTTCCGAAAATCAAAGTTAAATATGCCATTAACTGGACACCATAAGGTCTTTCTTTTATTGTCTTAAAACTGGGGTTTGTTTTCAGTAGAATACTGGAGGTCTTTTAATAAAAGCCAGAGGTCATTTTACACATGCAATAACCGAACATCTTAAAACATGATCATGGCCAAACTTCATGCATTTAAGTAAAACGTCCAAATATCATGAAATAACTGGTACATTTTCATAAACAGATAACTGGTCATGATCTAAATCATGCAAGAATCAAACTTCATGCGTTCAAACATCATGAAATAACTAAACATCATTAGCTAGGCAAGCAGGCATGATATACTTGCATTAAAATTTGAACTTAAAATGGTGAGTACACTTACATTAAGTTATGAACTTAAAAGCAGGGAGTACGCTTGCCTGGATTGGATCTACGAACCCCTTACTTTGTTCTGGCTCTAAATTCTTGGCACCTTCACCTGGTCGTCTGCCCAGCTTCCTATCCTAATTTTTGGGGACATTACTTATAGATGTTGGGGTTAGTGGTAGTAGGTAGGGCAGGTCAACTGCTTGTACTTCTTTGCTTGCTCCCCTTGCCTTTCTAGAAGGTCAGCGATGTGACGGAACGGATTTTTTTTTCCTCAAAGCTTCCGTCAAACAGATAACACCATTAATGGTCTAAATATAAGGCAAGACTTCTGCAGAAA
>JAOVVI020001050.1:0-26399 GCA_028571085.2 Nepenthes alata | reverse complement strand
AGAATTTGATAGTTGGATTATCTAATAGCGTGCGCAGAAATCAAAGCGGCGTCACAGCAGATATTCTAAGGATCCGGATCAAAATATATAGTCTAAAATTATTTGTATGAGATATATCAAATCCAATTGTAGGCAAAATTAGTAAATTTTAAATTCAAATCCAAAATTCAAATTTAAATCAAAGTCAAGTACAAATAAATATAGAGATACAAATCATGCATTAAGTTTGAGTTACGATTATTTAAAGACTATTTTGATAAAGGGTTATACATAATTTTGATAATCTTATGTCCAAATCAAATATAAATTAAGCCAGTATGGATGGCCACCCATATACTTTGTACCCATAGGTAAGATTGCTTACTATTGTTCGTCATCCGAGACTTTGGATGAAGTCCTCAAATTTGTCAGATATATTAAAACGTTCGAATATATTTTAAAATCAAATTAAATTATTCAAATGAGAATGGTCACTACTTTAAACCTTCTCGGTCGACAAAAAGGGATTTTTAAATAAATTTTTTCATCGAGAGTTGGCTAGAATATTTAATGTCCAATTTTAAATGTAATGATCACAACCTGACACATGCATGCGACTGCACGTCCTATACAAATTTTGTGCATATTTTCGTGTACAAATATTGATATAAACATATACAGTGTCCGATAAATTACTCAGACTTTTAGAAAAATATTAAATCCTCTAAAATCATAGTCGAGTTTAAAAATTTTTAAATTATCTAATAAATTACACATGCATATCAAGAATAAATAAATCAGGTATATAAAAATATATACATATTAGTAAAAATTTTAAATAGTATCCAAAATATAGCAAATATTAAATGAGACCAAAGAAAAGATTTATAGATTTTTACATTGACCTCATGCTTCACGAATTTAAAGAAAAGATGTCCAAAAATGTCCAATCGGCACCTCTCTCTCCTGCTAGCCTGCAGCCCTTTCTCTCTCCTCCCTTGCTCTATTTGCTCGCGCGCTTTTGCCTCTCTCTCTCTCCACCATCGCCGGAGACGACTTTGGCTTCGGCACAAGCAATGACGGCGAGCACAATGGCAGCAACCCGATGGTAGACAGCGGCGGATGACAGCATCACCCACGACGGCTTCTCTCTCTCATTCGTCTGCAACCTTACCAACGTCCTTTTTTACCCAAATCTAATAAAATATCATCCGATTTTCACAAAATCATCACATATAACCCCGAAATCAACATCTACAATGAGAATGTAAGGATTTACTTTAATTTCATCAATTTTTTCACAAACGACGGCAAACGGATGACGACCGTTTGGCTTCGGTTCCCGATTTCTCCTTCTACATTCACCGATAGACAAAATGGAGGGTACCACCACGAAGAGGGCTTCGCCGGCTTCCATCTCCGGTGTCGGGACCTCTGACGATGACGGTAGCAGCAGTCGTGCCGGTCACCCTCTCTTTCCTCTCTTCTCCCCTCGCTCTCTCCGAAATCCTTCTACTGTACTATTCTTATCTTCTTTTTTTTCTTTTTTTTATATTATATATATATATATTTATATTATATTAATAATAATAATATTATTATTATTATATATTATTTAAATTTTTTTAATTCTAAAATTAAAATCGATATTCAAATGATAACACGACCGCACTTTGGGTATTAACCCAATTGATCCAAATATTATTCCAAATTTTATAATATTAAATTAATTTTTTTTATATTCGAATTATCTAAAGTTATAATTAATATTAGATTAATCTGAATAAAAATTTAAAATATTACCATTGATAAATTAAATATACAATATTCATATTTTTATAATTTCAATCAAACATTTTCCATTTAAAACTTCCTGCACTTTACTGAGAGCAACACAAATTACTAGTACATTTTTTAAAATATGTGTACTTTTTATTTTAAATTAGAGAGTTTTATATTTTTTAATTTAAATTATTTATATAATTATTAATATTATAATTTTTTATTTAAATTATTTTGTTCTCTCATATAAATGCTGACTGATTTTACATTTATAAAGATGTACAGAAAATTTTTATTTATCTCTCTTTTTATATTTGTTCAAGTTCAAATACCCAAACTCTTAATGAAATATAATATAATGTTTTTGAAGAATTTAAAATATTGTTGGCTAGATCATACTTTAAATTATGTATTTTTGGGGAATATTAGATATTTTTTTAGAAATATAAAAAAATATTGTAGCTAATAATGATAGATATTATAAACTATCCTAATTAAAATTTAAAAATCTAAAACTAATCAAAAATTCAAAATGTAAGCCATGATAGATAAAATAATTTATTCTACTAAAATTTTGAATTTCTCTTATGAATATAAATTGTTGTTATGTTTTTGATACGTTCTATATTCAAACTTAAACAAATTTAGGTCGAGTCATTTATCAAATTTCGGTCTTCGTTCACTGAGTTTTGGATCCTACACACTATAACTTAAAACAAGAGGTGAGGTGACGATAAAATTTTATCTCATCGAAAATATTCTGACTCAAATCATTGATCGGCCTTTTAAAAAAATAGAAAGTGAATGCAATGGATGCTGAAATGATGCAATGAGAGTGCTTGTAAGTGGGAGTGCACTGGTTGATGAGTGGCTTTGTAGTTACTCGTAAGGAGTAGCTTCTCTAAGTACTAAGTTCGTTGGAAACTTGTAATAGAGAGAATGAGAGCATAGGATACTCGAGAGAGTAGAAGAACTTCTGCGAGCTTTGTAATCGCTTGAGGGCTTTTACGGGTCAGAGAATGCGTGATTGAAAATGTACTTTTGAAAGAAGCTCTCATGGTCTTTTATAGCCATGGTCCTAAGCTACCATCTTTATATAGAGGGGTTTGATGTGAGCGCTCTGTTGAGGATCGTTGCCTTTGTAGCGCAGGAATAATCGTCGCCTTTGGCTTTAACGCTCTAAGAGGCTGATTTTCTTCATTCTACGCTTTATAACCGTTGTGGTTTCTAGCAAACTGCACATGGATTCTAGCACCTTCATCCCGAGATGTGCTTTGATCTTAGATGTTACCGTTACATTGAAGCATGCCCTCTTGGAGATGTGAAAAACCAGGACATACGACCGCTGTGGCTCCCAGATGGACACGTGGGTCAACTTGAGCTTGGCCGTGTGAGTTCAACCGGTCAGCTGGTCACTTTTTCAATCAACGGATGCGTTTACCGTCCTAAGCTTTGTTGGGTCATCCTACTCTTGGACCTCTATTGGCCTACTTGTTCTTTGTCTGATCAACAATAGCGTTGATCGTCCCAACCGAAATGAGTTGTTAAGGTTTTGAACCGTTTTCTCATTTGTTGGTCAGCCCGTTACTGATGTTTCTATTAGTTTTAAATAATTATTAAAACTTATAATTGTTTCTAAACTATGTAATTGCCTAAATAATAAATTTTATTGTAAATGTTATTTTTTAGAAATAAATTTAATAAATTTTAATTAAAAACACTGAAAATGTTTATCGGGCCGACCCATACCAATGGATATGTCGGGTTAGAATTTTTAACCCGAATAAATCTAGTCTAACTTGACATAAACTGACTGTCTTTCTCCGGATCTAACCCGAGCTCAATTTGATTCAGGTATAGACCCCCGCCATCGTTATTCTCTACCGCCTCTCCGGCGCCCCACTCCTCAGTCCGCCCGTCTCAACTTCTTTTCTCTCTCCTCTTCCTTCCCTCCTCTCAAACACTCCTTTCGCTTCCTCTCTTCCTCCTCCTTCCTCAGAATCCCCCTTTTCTTCTTGGTGGGCAGAAAATTGGCGGCTTCCGGTGAAATTGTTGATGGCCAAAACTCTGAATTAATATATCCACAGCTTTACAAGAGGTTGATTATTACAAAGATGAAAAGCCCAAGAATTATTGGATGAAATCTTGAAGGTTTTGTTTGGATTTTTGGTGTGCTTTCTTTATATATATGTATACTTCAGTATCTAGTGCCATTTGTTTTACCTGTGCTAGTCCTTTTCTCCAGTTGTCTTTGTTGATACAGGTGAATGCAGTGTGATTCTTAGCACTTACTGGGTTTTGGGTGCCAAAATTTTCGTAAAGTAATATCGGCGTTGTTTGTTGATGATGTGTTTAGGTGTGCTGTTTAACTGTTTGATAAAATGCCAATTCCATTGTTGCAGAAATTATAGCTTAAAAACGCCAAAGTTATTAAATACTGTCTTTGAACTATTGATAATCAATTGAGGAGTTTAAGGTAAATGTAAGGTTTAAGGCAATATTCTTAGCTGTTCGTTAATGGGATATTTTCAGTGGCGGTAATTTTTATTCAATTTGTTGCAGCCCTGGTCGGACAATGAGCATTAATGAAATAACGTTGTTGCTCCTCTGAGATGTATCTTAATATGTCTAGGAAAATGACTTCCAAATGCTATCTCTGTAGGAAGGCCTAACTTTAGGTGAATAAATTTGTAGGAATCCTGTATTTGATCAACTGATCATTGGGTTTTCCCGGCCAGTTTTCATGGAGGTTGGACAAGAAAACCCTGCTTCTGCTTCAGATGCAGAACCGTCAACAGAGGTGGCTGATGCCCAGATGCTGGATTCCATGGCTACTGCTACTCCACTAGCTGAAATGGCTACTATTCCAGTTCCGATAATCCAACCTGTGATTCCACCATTGAATCCCCCTCCAGTTCCTTCCCTCGTCCCTGTAGCTGTAATTCCTTCCACAATTCCTCGGCCATTGGCACCCCTCCCTGTTCGCCTGCCCATGCTGAAGCCACCTGCATCTCAAAATGGTGAGGTGAGAACTAGTGATTCAGATTCTGACCACGATGACTCGGGCCCCACAAGTACTATCCATGGGTCAACTGCAGAGTATGAAATATCAGAAGAGAGTCGACTGATTAGGGAGCGGCAGGAGAAGGCAATGCGAGATCTCCTCATGAAGAGGCGTGCTGCTGCTCTGGCAGTGCCAACTAATGACTTGGCTGTGCGGGCTAGGCTCCGCCGGCTTGGTGAGCCTATCACTCTTTTTGGGGAGAGAGAAATGGAAAGACGAGATCGGCTGAGGATGCTTATGGCAAAGCTGGATGCTGAAGGGCAATTAGAAATGCTAATGAAAGCTCATGAGGAGGAGGAAGCAGTTGCATCTGTGAAAGAGGAAAATGAAGAAGAGATGCTTCAGTACCCATTTTACACTGAAGGGACTAAAGAATTATTGGAGGCTCGAGTAGACATTGCTAAGTTTTCTATTTTGAAAGCAGAGCAGCGTCTTCAGCGTGCAAGGAGAAAAAGAGATGATCCAGATGAAGATCTTGATGCAGAGATAGAATGGGCTTTGAAACAGGCTGAAAGTTTTGTTCTTGATTGCAGTGAAATTGGGGATGAACGCCCCCTTTCTGGATGCTCGTTCTCAAATGATGGAAAGCTGCTTGCTACCTGGTTTGTGCTCCTTGTGTATTAATTTAACATGTTGTGCCGTTCTTCTGTAAGTAGGTGCTTGAGGCAGAAGCAGTCAAACGCTTAAAATTTTATACAAATTTTTGTTATTTTTTGCTTGGGTTAGTTATTTTACAAACGAATGCTGCATGTTTATGTGTAAAGCCACTGTAAGTTATCAAATGAGCAATATCTCTGTGCTGATGGTAAGATAAGGATGCCACTGAATTGTTGAAGGTTCTTCTTCTTCTTCTTCTTCCCATAGACACGATACTTGCATGTGTGATTGGTATGATGGATATACAATTCATCCTTCTTTGTTCGTGGGGTATCACCACTTTGCTTTTGATAGATCAGACATGATTTCATTTGTCTGAAAGAACAAAGAGGTTATGCATTTTTTGCTGTTGGACATACTAAATAGTGGTTGTTCCACATCGATCCCATGAGTTCATTCTTGTAACTAGTTATGATTATCTACTTGTTAAATATGTGAATATATGATGCTATCTTTCTAAATTACTGTAATCAATGACTTTTGATCATTACAACACCAAGATATTTCTTGGGAAATGATGATGACCCAGTTTCTTGATTTGCTTCATCAGTTCGTTAACCGGAGCTGCCAAGATATGGAGTATGCCTCAGCTGAAAAAGGTTTCTGTGTTGAAGGGGCACACTGAGCGTTCGACCGATGTTGCATTTTCTCCGGTAAACAACAATGTTGCAACTGCCTCAGCTGACCGTACTGCAAGGCTATGGAATCCTGAAGGTTCACTTTTGAAGACATTTCAAGGCCATCTTGACCGTCTTGCTCGAATTTCATTCCATCCATCTGGGAAGTATTTGGGCACCGCTAGCTTTGACAAGACTTGGCGATTATGGGATATTGAAAGTGGTTCAGAGTTACTTCTACAAGAAGGCCATAGCAGGAGTGTTTATGGGATATCTTTTCATCCCGATGGGTCTTTGGCTGCATCATCAGGACTTGATGCGCTCGCACGTGTTTGGGACCTTCGAACAGGAAGAAGCATTCTTGCTTTGGAAGGCCATGTTAAGCCCGTGAGTTTTCATACATAGTATTGACGATGGATAAAAATATTGGTATTGATATTGGTCGCGACCATATCAATAACGGATAATGCGTATCCATATTAGATATATTTGGAAAAAATATTTCTAAGTATCTAAACTGATAGAGCCGTATCGAACGATATATTGGTTATATCAATCAATATATTAGTTAAATATCAGCTGTATCAGTGTATATATTGTGATATATCACCAATATAATAATATACAGTGATACTATTGCGATATTAGGACATATTAGTATTGAGGGGCCTTGATACCGATACATATCGGCTATTATTTACAACATCGACCAATTTTTACGTTAATGGTATTGACCTATAAGTACGGACACTTTTTCAGGCTTAAAGTGTTGGTGCCCGACACATATTAGACACCGACACTCCCTGGACACGTTGAGATAGGTGTCAAACACGCTTTGACATGTTTTAATTTATTTTTTTTATTTCGACACATTTTGGACACGCTTCGGACATGTCCCAACGCGTTTTAGATATGCTCTGAACACATCCCGACACGTTTGGACATGCTCCGAACACGTCCGGCACGTTATGGACACATCCGACATGTTATGGACACGTCCGACATGTTATGGACACGTCCGACATGTTATGGACACGTCCGACATGTTATGGACATGTTTCAGAATCACGCCGTCTTGCACAGAGAGCGGGAGAGAGAAAGAGTTAGAGAGAAGGAAGTGAATTTGGATGGAAGTTGTAATTTTACGGTTTTTGTCTTCTGTG
The DNA here is from genome assembly GCA_028571085.2 of Nepenthes alata. Lineage (NCBI taxonomy): Eukaryota > Viridiplantae > Streptophyta > Magnoliopsida > Caryophyllales > Nepenthaceae > Nepenthes > Nepenthes alata. Next base: position 19,137 of record JAOVVI020001050.1, on the reverse strand, counting down.
GAGAGAGAGGATGACGGCCGAAGGTGATTAAGGGCTTTGATTGTGTGAAAGGGGAGACAAATCTCAGCCGTTTATTTTGTTTAAAACTGATGGTTAAGATCCATAACTTCGTTTTTCTCTGTTCTTTTTAATATGTTGTTATTTTGAGGAGTTGGATTATTTTTTTTAAATAAATTATTTTAAATTATAATTTAATTTATCTAACACTTAAATTAATTATAATTTAATTATTTTTTAAAAAAATTAAAAAAATCGGCTCAGAATTCACAATAATTTAAATGTTGCTTTATTTTGGTAATTATAATTTAAAAAACTTAATTATAATTTAAAAAAGTAGTGTTCATCAATTAAAAAAATTCTCAATCATAATTTTAGTTTATGTGTCTTCAATGTGCCGTGTCCTTAATTTTTAAAAAGTAGTGTGTTGATGTCGTGTTATGTTCGTGTCCCGTATCGATGTCCGTGCTTCATAGGTATTGACAGATATCATTTAAATTAATTTATTTATTGAAATATACCAATAAATATTATATCTCTGTTTCAGGTTCTCGGTGTCAGTTTTTCTCCTAATGGCTACCATTTAGCAACAGGTTCTGAGGATAATACTTGTCGAATTTGGGATTTAAGAAAGAAAAAATCCATATATGTCATACCAGCCCATTCAAACCTTATCTCACAGGTCAAATTTGAGCCTCAAGAAGGATATTATATTGTGACTGCTTCATATGATATGACAGCTAAGGTATTAGGCTGTAAACCTGTCTCTACGGTCAATTCTGTAATGTGTTCATATAACTATATCATGGATTGTCTCATTTGGTTTTATATGGTCAGGTTTGGTCATCTCGAGATTTCAAACCTGTCAAGACGCTGTCAGGACACGAAGCGAAAGTTGCATCTTTGGATGTAATAGGAGGTATGCCTTCCATGCACTCTCTTCCCACCGCACAAAATAACAACATAGAGTTGGGAAAGGATGTTATGTAGGACAAGTAGTAGTGTCAATACTATTTGGATTTAGTCTTTTTTGCAATTTTATTTATAAAGCCCAATTGTGCCAAATGCATAATTGTAGTTATATGCTTCAATGTTTGATTTGCTTTAGAGTCACATGAAGGATGAATCTCAATATGCCTTTGAACCCATGCATGAAGAAATAAGCATCAGTATTGGTGTTTCAATGTTGGCTTTATCGGGCATTATGTTTTGGTATCGGGCATTGCATACACAACTTTTTCTCATGATCATATTAAAAGTAAATTATATACACTATTTTTAATAAATTGTTTAATTATTTGAGAAGATTTAGTCAGTTTTATTAAAATTAATCTAGATATTCTTAGACCTTTTTTTAGTAAGTACTAGTGTATATTTCTTCAAAACAAAAATTAATATACAAGGACCTGTGAACACTATAGGATGACATAGTAGCAAAGAAATAACCCAATCGCAAACAAAAAAAATAGACTAAAACCGGAACGTTTTGAACTAAAATCCCAGCCGACAAAAAAGAACATCCGCGAGCACAATGCCACGAGCCAATCAAGTATTAACCAAAAAGATATCATGCTGAAGCAGATTCTTATCATAAAGGAAGTGCCAGATAATATGGGTAGTCCTATCTCTGTTAGAGTAGAAGGATAGTCAATGAGACAAGCATTCCAGTCATTCCAGATAAAGTAAATCATAGTTACAAGAGCTAACTTGAACCGAATATGGTGTGAGATCTGGAGTTCCATTTAAGTGGTGCCTATGTAAGAGCTTTAGCCCAGTTGTCATACGACCAGACTCTGCTGGAATTGGACAAAATAACCCTCCATATCTGTTGAGTAACTGTAGATTGGAAGAATAAGTGATGCACATAGTTCTTTGCAGACTTGCTAAACACACAACAAGAATGGAGATGAGAAAACCTTAGTCCCTCCAAGGTCCCAGGACCCTAAGGATGAAAGTATAGGAAAGCTGGTGACTCAGACCCCAAACCAGGCGGGCCTAAGCCATCTTTATGTAGGCTGGCTAGGAGATTCTTCATGCTGACTGGACAGAGAATTGACCATTAGCCTCCATGTCCCATCTAATAGAGTCACTAGTTGGAGCAAGGATAGTAAGACGACCACGATCTAATGATGGATGCCACTGAAAGAAGTGCATGAGGCTGCCATTTCTGCTGATTACCTGAGATAATGGATTCCACCTTTGCGCCACGAAGAATGCTAGTTACAAGAGTGACACAGTCATGAAAAGTAACGGTGAGAGGTCTCAAACGATGCCAAAAGTCAAACCAGAGGAAGGTGTCCTTCCCATTCCCTACAATGTGCTGCACAAATGGTCTTAGCAAGTCCCTAATCTTCATAATTTTGCGTAAGCTTTAGGGTACGGATTGAAGGATCTTGATAGTTCTTATTCTGGTGATGTCTAACCCAATTAACCCAAAATAGAAGTGCTGCACTGATGCTGCCAAAGATGTCTTGACAATAAAGCTTTGTTCCACGCAACTGGATTCTTCAGAAACAAGGCCTCCTTTTTTTGCATTGCAGACTTTATCTCAGGCTACCATTGCAGAGGCCTTCACAGAGTTAGGGCCATGCCAAATAAACCTTCATAGAATACTTTCAATCTTTTTTAGGATAAAATTAGAAAGGATGAAAATAGAGGCCTAGTATGACTGAATATTAGTGAGGATAGAAGAGACAAGCTAAAGCCTACTTCCAAAGGATAACCATCTATTATTCTAGGACATGTTCCTATTTGTTACCCTATTAATGAGGACCTTGCAGTCTGATGCAGTCAGCCTGAAAGAAATAAGGGGAACGCTTGAATAGCAGACAGGAAGATATTGACTCTGAAGCTTGTGATTTCCTTGACATCCTTCACAAGCTGTCTGTCACTGCTACTAACAAAGCATTCACTTTTATCAGGGCTAGGGACCAAACAAGAAAAGCCAGAAAAAATCAAGAGGCACTGGTGGATGGTCTCTAGAGACTGCCAGTCAGCTGCACATGAAAAATGAGGTCATCTGCAAAAGCTAACATTGTAGTCTCGGTGTGTTTACATTTCCGGTGGTAATTGATGGTTGGAATATTTGTTGTTTTGGCCTTAACAATTCTATAGAGGATTTCCATGCACAAATTAAACGAGTAGGGTGACAATGGGGCCCCTTGACGAAGGCTTCTCCAACCTTTAAAGAAGCCCGAAGATTCCCCATTGATGGAGATAGAGAACATAGGAGAGGTAATGCACTCTTCAATCCACTCAACAAAAGCGGCCGAAAATCCCATAATCTTCAAAATAGCAATAGCAAAGTCCCATTCCATCATATCATAGTATTTTACAATGTCAACTTTCAGAGCACACTAGTTGGGGCCATTATTTAAGTGGTACTTATGGAGTAACTCGTGGGCAAGAATGATATTACTTCCAATATGCCTACCTTCCATTAATGCCATTTGACAAGAGTTCATAAGGATCAGATGGGTAGATTTAAGCCAGTTCCAAAGAATTTTGGATATGATATTATAAATCATGTTGTAAAGCAAATGGGCCTGAAATGAGTGACTTTGGAAGAAAAACTAACCTTTGGGATTAGACAAAGAGTTGTATAGTAAATCTACTTTATGATATGCCCAATTTGGAAGAAGTCCATAATTGCCTTAGAAATAAGGCTCCCCACAATATCCCGAGAGACTTTGAAGAATGCAGCTGAAAACCTGTCCGACCTTGGAGCCTTGGAATCACTAAAACTAAAAGGCAGGCCGGCACCTTGTGCAGAACAAACAACCTGAGAACTTCTTGGTCCGCTGGCGGGCCCACAGAACACGTCCCCAACAGCTTGGAATGGATACAAGTCTCCAAATCTAATGTAGACAATGTGCCATCCTCTTTGGTAAGCTTTCCTCCAAACAAAGCGCTTTCCTCAGGGCTTCCTGAGCCAGAGCCTTGGTCGAAATAGATACGTGGCAAAGAGGAGCCCGGAGCGGGGCCTCTTGAGTAACCTCCAATCTCCTTTGGCATGTGCAACATCCAATCACAAATCACCAATCTCATTGTTTATGCAACAGCCAACCCCAAGTTACCCATCTCATTGTTTAAAGTCTTAGTAGCCTCTATTATCTGCTCGGGCTTGGAAACAACTTGACTCATTGGCACACCATTCACTTGAGCGGACCAAGAGATGCCCAGAAATTCCAGAAATTTAGGGTGATTCACAATGAAGTTATTAAATTCAAAACTCACCTCCCTGACAGGACCAATGACACTCTGGGAGAAGCATGCAAGTAGAATGGTCTGAGATACTAGCAAGGCCAAAAGGATGTCAATACTGAGTGCAATCAACAATCCAAGTCCTGTTAACAAAAATCCTGTCCAGTTTCTAGCTAATATGATTAGTGCCATGTCGGCGATTACATCACGTGAAAGTACACCCCTCAAAACTGGGGTCCTGAAGACCAAAATTGCCGAGGCAACTAGCAAAATCTCTCATACCAGACTCAGTTGCAATGCCCTCTAAAATCTCTAATTCGTGCAAATCCACGTTGAAATCACCAAGAAGTGCCAACAGGAGATCTTCTTCATAGGTAGCCAGGTCATCAATCAGATTCCAAGGGCACGCCTGTCCTCGATAAAGTGTTTACCGTACACAAAGGAATATCAAATCCCAGTACCTCATACCACATCAGTGACAATACCTGAAAGAATCTGCTCATGAAATCTGAAAGTAGATTAGTCCACCAACGAAGGATCCCAACCAATCCAAAATGCCCACCTCAGCTGCTACAATAATTCATGTGCCAAGTCCAACCAGCCGCAATAGAACGCACAATATGACCTGTGTTAGAGCAATGAACGCTAGTCTCAACCAAGCCCCAAATGTTGAGTTTAGAAAACTTATTCATTATCTCTCACTGCACATGCTTTTTCTGGCGCATTAGGACCCCATATATTCCAGCATCCCAGATGTATCGTTTGATAACCTGAGGAAGGGGAGACAACCTTTTAGGCCCCAAAGATTTCTTTTTGATGACGACATTAAGTGAATCTTTTGACAGGCCGGCAATCTGGTGGACATGGCAAGAGGATGACATATCTGGAGGAGAAACTACTCCTGGTACACTATCTGGAGGTTTCACAGGAAGACCTCCCAGAGCCAAGTCAGAAGATAGAGGATTATGGTCCTTCTCAAAAGGATCAAGAACCTCAAATGGATTTGATGACCGAACTACCACATCGGACCACTCCACATTACCAGCAGCACCTAGAACCCCAGGAAGCAGTGAAGACATAGATGGACCAACCCCCGCCCCGATCCTCTGGCAGTCTGCCAGTAGGTTTTTATACCTGTTTGGGTTGGAAGGACAAGAAGCCAGCTTGTGCCCAAAGCATCTGCAACTGAAACAAATAAATGGTTTCTATTGATGTTCAACTCAGATATCCACCACAACCTCCTCACCCGAAAGGGGATCCCTCTTGGTAACCAATGAGATGACATCCAGCATTTTAGTATTCCCTCCAATCACAACACAAATCTGAGCAATTACCACTCTTTCCAACATTGCTGTCGGCTTATTTACACGGATAGGATTATCCATAGCTCTGGCTATGTAACACAACCCCTCCACCGAGAGGAATTCCAGAAGAACACCCAAGAAATTTACCCAAATGGGCACAATTTTATGCTCATCTTTACAAAATTCATGCCTGGTTTCCATTCATTTAGGAAGCTAGCCTTTCCTGACAGTAACTAGGGACCACTTTCTAGCACCGACCACATGCCATTATCATTGCTAGATGCAAAGAAGGAAAAATCATTGGGATTAACCAAGGAGTGGGTAAGGCCAAATTTGCCCCAAAATTGAAGAGCAGCAACCTTGATTGCAGGGAAGGGGAGCTTCTGCTCAATGAAATAGCCTACCGAAGCGTTCTTCCACAACCCAGCCCCTCATTGAGCCGCCTCCGGCGGAGTTTGCACAATGATCTTCTCATTTTTTACATTGGGGGACAAAGAAAGCTGAGAACTACAGAAACCGTCACTCGATTGCACAACTGAGGACCAAGATACCCCCTTACAGGAACACTCAGGCCCCCAGGGGGGTGTTCTGACACAGGCTGCTTTGAGGGAAGACGGGAACTCACCTGCCAAGGGAGACGAGGGGGAAACCAGGGAGCCACCAACCTAAAATGAACCGCATTCCCCAAACCCACGCCATCCTTGGCGCTGACAAAATTTCCTGAAGAATCACCCAAAGGACCAACAGATTAAGGAACAAAGTTCCCTTCAACTTGAACAAGGCCTTTAACGGGCAGCGCTGCTGGAATCGAATCTATTGGATTGCACCTACCTTCACTCTTCTTAATCACACCAATATAGTCTCTGAATCTGCTCACCAGATGCTGAGCTAAGGATGGTTGCTTATCCGTGGGGCCTTGGAGAATCTCAAGGTAGTCTGGCAACTCGTCCTGGACGGCATGGAGATGGTGCTTCCTTAGAACTGGGAATGGAAAGAGAGGGGCAATGACCTCCTGCTGGCAGCAGAGGGTGAGGGATCATTAGGGTTAGGAGAGAGCAAACAGAGAACTGAGGAGAGTATTAAGAATGAAGATACTTTTGATCTATATTTGCTTTATACATTTATAAAGTATGTGGATTTAAACTTATCCTTACTAAGCTAAGCAAAAAATAAAGCCCATATGTATCAGTAGATAATTTCATCTAAAACCTCTTTTACTATTATTAAATCAGTACATTCCCAAAATCACTAGAAGCGTGCAAACTTACCTCTGGGGACTCAAAACATAAGGAACACTTTCAAATACTGTGGCTTGTAACAATGATGCTGTCTACTCTATTTATGAAGTCAAAAATGTTATCACATTGGACACATCTGTAGAATATTATTGGCCATAGAGTTCAAGTTTATGTTTAGTCTATGACATTGGACATTGCTTTCAGATCCCTTTTATTCCCCCTTCTGTTGCTATTGTCCTTTGTGTGGCTGGCAATGTACTGTGTGTGACCATTGAGAACACGGACACCCAGGCAGATTCAAGGGGCCAAGATCTCCTAATGTTTGAGGCACTAGGCCCTTGTGCTAACTTTTAATATAAACTATTTCACACAAAAAAGCAACAAGACTCAAATTACAAAGCATTTGCTTAACGTGAAAGATTTGATTCAATATGCTAGTTTTAAAACATTGTATAAGCGTTAGAACTAACAAAAATACCAGAACGTGAGCTATTGAGTGTGTAGCAAACTATACATTCAAGCAAAGAATCCAAAAATATCACGGTCTTAGAATACTTTGATCACCCAAAACGAGCCTGAGTAATTAACTTTTCTTAATTATGTGACTTTCACTTCAGATTTCTGATAGAACAGTTGGGCATACGAGAGGGAGTGAGGGAGGGTGTTGAAGTGATTTATGTAAAAAAAAAAAGTAAATGGAAAAAAAGACCTAAAACAACAAAATTGCAAAATAAATAAAGTAGAGAATCAAAGAAGCTGGTAAAACCATAGGGTGAATCCTTGAATGAAGAACCGATTAAAGCAGGGATGCACTCGAAAAAGTTCAAAAAACAAAACAGAGATGGAGAGAGGGTCTTTCTGAGAGAAAATTAGATGGAGAGAAATCGGAAACAAACAGGAGACAGAAAGTCTCAAGTTTGTCTCTCTATTTTTTCCCTGAGGCACTGGCCTCCTGTTCAGTTGTTTGTTGGCTCACGAGAATTTCTCCACTGTTAAAGTTAATCGTCCTGTGTTTGTCCAGAGGAATTGGCTTCAGGTTAGTTGTTTGTTGACTTGAGACAACGCCTCAACTCATCTTCATGCCACACGTTGAATAACCGTTTTTTCCTTTGATTATATTTTCCTTAAAGGGTAGAATGAACTGAAAGAGAAGAATACATAACAGCCCAAAAGACGTAGATTAATGCCTGTTTGTTCCAAGTGCTGGCCTAGGCAGAGCTCAACCATAGAATAAAATATCGGCCAATATACATTGGTATGAGAACCCTGATACCAATATTTCTAGGCATAATATATTACCGTATGGGCTACGGGCCAATATCTGTGCCAATTCATTTTGTTTACGTTCGATACTAATATGTATCACTTGATACAGTTAATATTAATACCTATATTTTTATCACTGTGCTCAAACGAAGGCACAACTCACTTAGGTGTGTGCCCAGAAGGCTTTTGATGACACTAGTTGTGGATTAATAATTGGTGGACAAATATGTTTCCTGCTTGACTGAATCAATGAATGCTATGAGTGTGAAACCTATCAAAGTTTAATCTTAAATTTGCGTGAATTTATTGCCTAGAAATCTTATAAATCTGTTTGTTTCTTATTTGGTGATGCAGATGGACAATATATAGCGACTGTTGCACACGATCGGACTATCAAATTGTGGTCTAGCATCAATCACGAAAGGGAAAAGGCTATGGATGTGGACTAGTCTTTATTTCTGGTATTTTTACAAAAACCATTATGAAAGAGCAGCGTATCGTATCCATTGATATGTAAGTGGGAAATCTATGATGATATGTGCAGTGTGAGTACTCCATCCGTATCGAACTTTTTGTGCGATGGTATTTCTGTTTGGTTTTCTGGCCGTGCAGTTAGGATTGAGGAATTGACAAGATGGAGCATTCATTTCCAGCAAGAGCTCAAATGTGTTTTCTTTTTTCCCAGAGAGATATGATCTGGAAGGCCTCTTTTATGAACTTTCAGTCACCTGTAATTTACATGAATGATCAAACATGGAGAAATTGTAGTGGTGTTTTTCCTACCCATGTTAGTATTGTTGCCTGCCTCGCCACCGGTTCTCACTTTTTAAGTAGGGATTCGGTTTTTATGCTTCTAATAGGCCCACTCAAAATTGGGTTTTGATTAGACGCGGGCCGAATTTAGGTAAAAATTTATAACCATTAAATCAAATTGAGCATGGCACTATCCGATTACGTGGGCAAAAAATCATTAGGACATTTTTATCAAAATCATGTGCTTATTTATATATATTTTTTATTTTTAAGTATTCTTATTTTAAATTTATAATCAACCAAGCTAGGAAGAATATATAAGTTATAGATTCTAAATTATTTTTTAATGATTAATTTTATTTAAGCTGATGAAATTATTAGGGTTAATTGAGATTTTTGGGTCAAGTTAAATTTTTGACTAGAATAAGTTAGGTTGAGTAGTGTTTGACTAACATTTGACCAATATATATGTATATTTTAGACAATAACGGTACGTTTGATTATTGAAATAGAATAATGTGTGAATAAAGTAGTTATTTTTAAATAATAAAATAAGATAAAAATATAGTTAAAATTTTTTTTTAAGTTTATGAATTAATATTTTATTGTTTAGTAGGTAAATAATGTAAGAATTTATGGTAATAACTTTTTTATCTTTATTTAAAAAAAAGATATTCTTGTTCCTTAAATAATATATATATATATAATATGGTTAATTACAAATTCATAAAAATTATATAACGATATAAAAGTAAAATTATAAAAATAAATTAAATTAAATAAAATTGTAGCTTAACAACATCACTCATCTATCAAATTTCAACAATATATTCCTCAACCATTTGAATCATCGGTACTCAAATATCCTCCTGTATGGAGAATAATGTTAAATTATGGTAGCTTAACAAGATGATTCATGATAGACCAATCCAATTGGCATAAAATAAATAAACAGGAAGGGATAGACTATATGCCATGTTGCACAAACCAAATATCCAGGAACAACTATGCAATCTCTGCATACAAAACACAGCATACAATTTTATCAAAATCCGAATTCTACATACAATTTCAGGATAATGAATCGAAAGAGTATCAAAATTGTCTAATCCAATCTAACAAGGCATAATGAATTGTTTGAACTAATCTAACAAAAAATATCTTCCACGATTACATACAACATATTTTACTGTAAATATTGTCTGATCCAATCTAATCTTTATTTCGGTGGAAGATTAAACAAGCTCGCCATATCTTTCGTTTCCTTCCCTTAGACGTTCCCTGTGCAACTAGAATCGTCAAAGGTTGTGCACTTTGACTAGGCGATTCATTACTACCAAGTAAGTCTTCAATCCCCATTTCTACAACATTATTCACACTAGATTACTCCTTCTCCAATTCATCGTTCTGAAGTTCTGCAATGATGTCCTTGACAGCCTGTGCATCTGTCCCTATTGTACGATCTTTGCCACAAATAATTCACAAATCTTCAAAATATGGAAACAATTTATTTATCCAAACAGCAGCTCCCTTGTAACCCTGTGTTAATAAAATACATGTTAAACTGTATCATCAAATTTTATATAACAACCAATAGCAGCAAATCTTCAAACTGTACAGCTGTTCAAATTTAGAGCAAACTGCTGTAAATTAATTCTGCCTTTTTGTAACAGAATTCTGCACAACAGAACTTAGAGCAACACTTCAACATAAGTGAATTCTGCATTCTTCTAATAGAATTCTGCTGATTGTATATTGTCACCTTTGTATCAGAATTGCGTAACAGAATTTAGAGCGTCTTTCACAGGTTGCATACTATTGGCAACCTATGAAAGTAATCTGTTGTTGATTATAAGATCTAGCAGATCCATACAAGTTACAGTAGATCCAGTAGATTTCACAAGATTTAGAGTATCTTCAACATACAAGTTACAAATCTACTAGGAACATTTTGGTTGCTCAAAATCGGTTCCAAATCTTCTGAATGTCACCAGAAACAGCCGAAAAATGAAAGCCCATTGCTCAACATTTTCGCCACTAGCAATTCCAATGTTTCCAAATCGAAAGTTCCAGAAAACCCAAAATGTAATTCGGTTCTTGAACATGTGTTCTGCATTTTTATGGAATCAAAACAAGGGAATAATTGCATGAACTAGGGTTTCACACAGATTGACAAATTGCACAAATCGACAACGAATCAAAACTAGGGTTTCACACATCCCAACTGCAAATTTATGGAATAATTTATCATAAATTTGATAAATAAAATGGTGAAATCGAACTAGGGTTTTGCAAAAATAAAATAGATCTAGGGATTCATAGAAGCTTTCCAGATACCGGAGAGAAGTCCACCATTCTTACCTTCGACAAATTTGTAATGTGAAGCGACCGAAATACTGGAGAGAAGCCAAAACTCTTGAACGTTCTGATGGAAGCTAGAGAAGACGAGTATGGCTATGACAAATGAAGCCGTGAGATGGAGAGAAAGAGAAGGAAAGGATGCAGAGAAGACAGACAGATTTGAAGGGCTGATGGAGGAGGAAGTAGGGTTTCGAGTGGAAGCAGAGTTTTGACCGAGAGAATAAACGAAGGTGAACGGTGGCAGTAGAGTTTGATTGAGAGAACGTAGCGAGGGAAGCAGAGTTTCGTTGGAGAGAAATGTCGTTGAGGTTGGAAAGGAGATGGCATTTTGGGAATAAAAAATATGGGACGTGGGAATTATTATTTTTTGAGAATTAATAGTAAAAAATACCTAATAAAATGTGGTATTTTTTATTTTTTGAGATTCAAAAATAAATATTTCTCTAACAATATTTATTTTGTGTTAAAATATAATTAAATAGTAGAATGAATATTTCCGTGGAAATAAGATGGGAATAAAAATTATATTCCCACCAATTAAATGCAGTGTAAGGTTTCGCTTTGGGCCATAGTGTGCATTTTAGGCAGACTAGTCGCGTCTGATACACATTCGATTGATGTACGTGTGTGTTTGAGATAGAATGCTGGAATCTAATGTGCTCTTGAGGGATACTTGTGCGTAGTATATATTGTATTTTGGCATTTGATGCGCACCTAATCAGTGTATATATACCAATTTTCTATAGATATATTCCTTGGTCGAATTTTACTTATTTTCTACTAATCTCAGATATCAATAGAGAAAAAGAGAAGGGAGAAAGAGCGAGAAGGGAAAATCAAGATAAATTTAAGAGATCTTTGCTAGATTTAAGTAAAAAGCAAATACATTTACACCCTCTTTTCTTTATTTTTTCCTGATATTGTCGAATATTTATTGTTTAAGTACTCATATATGTATTATTTTCATACATAAATGCTATTACATTTGATGCATCACTGGATCCGAATTATCGAACGTGTTAAAGAATCACTTGATCTTTCTAGCAGGTTGAGTTGAAACGGGTTCGTCTCTCATTACTTCAAACTTAGATTTTACATATCATAATTAACGAACATGAGATCAGATAATGACAAAAACTTACTCCACAATATACATTTAACGCTCAAATTAGAAATTTTTTTCATACGAATAGAAAAATATGAGGATGTGTAAGAAATGATGTGTAGATGCACGCATTTGGGGGATTGAGTATTTGCGGAGAGTTAAGTTTCATAGGGTGGGCATGACTGTGAAACGCTTAGATGTGAAGGATTGGGTTCCGACGGTGTGCTTGATTGGGTGCGGCTTAGAGATAGAGAACTAAGTTCTAGTGGTGCGCTCAATAGGGGAACGACTTTGAAATGAAGGATTGAGTTCCAGTGGTGCATTCGGTCAGGGGGACTTTGAGATTGAGGATTGAGTTTTGACGGTGCACTCAGTAGAAAAGTGGCTTTGAGATGGAAGATTGAGCTCTAGTAAGGGTGATCATTAAACTATTATCCGATTACTAGTGGAGGGGATTCCTTTGCCTTGCTATGCGAATCGACCTCACCAGCCTAGCGGGGTAGGAGTTCAGAACCGGCATGGTGCCTAAGCAACCACGAGCCTGGATTAGAGTATTGTTCTAAAAGTTGGGGACACATCTATCCCGGAATAGCTTTCAAGCAAAATGAGAGAAGAGAAGGAGAATATGCTCAGGATGCTTGGGCGTGGTTCTCGCCGTTTTCGTAGAATTAGCTTCTACTTGGTTGGAAGGAGAGAAGCCCCCTTTCTCCACAGGGATGAAGGAGCATTTATAGTGATGGAGTCGATTCAACCTTCTTTGGGCCTCATGATTGGCGACAGCTGTTCCCATCGATCTGTTGAATTGTCCCGGCGATCACAAGTGCTTGTTATGACAACTATGACTGTCTGCGAATATTCTTTCCTTTTTCAAGATGATGCTGGAGGTCGCCGCATGGCAATTCCCGACTGATAAGATTTGATGAGTCATAATTGCTATCTTGAAACGATGTGTAATCAGAGGCAATATTCTGGGAATATTTATTAAGCTGCCTAGGACGGTTATGGCAAGTATCGCTTATGTATTCGTGTGGTGATATGCCACTTGTCGACTGATGAGTTGGAGCCTTAGAGTAGGCACCATTAGGCTATGCTTGCGGGCCTGTCCGAAAAGGGCGATCTTGAGGGTCCAAGCTTCGCTAGGTAGACCTAGTTTGCGCTGCCTGGGCCTGTGCACTGGGCTTGGAAGAATTCCTGACAAGCCACCGGTTCGTTACAATCTGGACTCTAGGCCGGCCCATGGTACTGGACTCATTATTCGCCCCTCATGCTAGGAGGTTCAAAATTTTAACCCTCGACATGTAATGATAGGACGTCACCGTGTAGGACCATACGTGTGTTTATTTTCCATACGTCTTGCTGATTTTTGCTTTATTTGGCAAGATTTAGTGCCAATTTGATACTCTACCACTGGCAAGCCTCTGGCGTCAACGCAATCTCCTCTGTTTAATACTGGTCGACTCCTCCGACTATAAATAGAGGGGCTCTCTATGCCTCACATCACGAATCGTTTTTACCAGTCAAGTGGTGCGAGAGTTCAAAGTTGGCATGGAACCTACACAACCATAAGTCGGGATCGGTGGAGACTCTTCTCCCATACACTTGCATGGTATCAATAGTTGAATTGCTTGAATGTTATTTTGCATTACTTGATGTCTGACAATCTAATGGTTCGAGCAGCTGGCGACTCGGTCTTCTAGTGATTCGTCCCATGGCTGATCGTCCTGGATGCTTGGTTGGGGCACAAGCCGGGCGAATCAACCTCGAGCCTGCTAGGGTTACGTGTCATCAGTCTATAGTCTTGAGAAAGTGGGTCATCGGGCCATCATTACCTGTGCCGCCGACTTTCTAATCTAAGCGTTGAGACAGCAAGCTGTCAGCGCACTACGCAAAGAGGTGTTGCATCAATCATCATGTGAGGCCAATGAACATGTGTACTGCAGCATTCTATGGTAAGGGCACGTGTCATGATCACTACATGCTTTTTCGATGTCATGCAACAATGTCGTTGTTGGGTTGGGGCTTTAACAGTTTAAGTGTTAGTGTCCAGCCACTTTTGCATTCATTCATTATGTGAATCGCTCGACCCCAGTTTGCTCTTTCATTTTCCTTACTTTCATGACTTCTTGAGGCATCGTCGCGAGTTCGCCCACGTTTTCTAGAAGAGAGGTGGCATTGTTGGGTGGGAAGCGTAACTTCCGCGAGTTAGTTTTTCCTAGTTTACCTGTTTTCGAAAGCTGAAGTTCTGTAGAGTCAAGGGCAAGCTGCCAACATCGACCGTGAAATGTCTGAATCTTAGGTGTGATCCAAGAGCTTATAGAGGAAAGATCTTGAACTTTGGACCAGTTCGCCTCGCTGCGAGGTGTGCTTCGGGAGGCTGAGTAGCAAGTAGCTGACTTCTAGATAACTGTACTTGAAGAGGCTGAGGGATGAGGATTTGGCTCTGTTTGGAGGTAGTTTTCCGATCTAGACTTTTTTGTTGGCGCCTTTCATTTGAGGAGCATCGGAGCTCAAAACCGATCTGACTTAGTTGATCTCTCGAAGACAGAAGGGAAGCTTTCGCCACACTCGCAAGGGAACTTCCTGCCTCGGGATAGTCAACCATTTGAGTTGTAGGTATAGACAGCACTTTGCATTCTTTGGAGTGACCTTTCTTTCCGCTATTTCTGACTAACTATCACTTGTTTGGCAACTTCAGGAGGCTTTTCGAGTGGCGGAGAGGATCTTGCGACTCTCTCGAGCGCATGTAGATCCTGCTGCAACGGAGACTGTGGAGCGCCGGATGAATGTTGCTATTGCTCGAGGCTTCGCAGAGTGAAGAGCGGGCTACCTATCTCAATCGGGCACAGTCCGAGTTAGAGATGAGATCCTAAGAGCTCTCAGAGGTCAATGTTTGGGTTCTTGATAGAATTGCCTTACTCAAGGACAGGCTCCGGGAGATGCAACGGAAACTGTTTGACCTCCGGAGGGATTATGCTCAGCTTGGAGGAAAGCTGAGGTCTCAGCTCCGATTTGATGAAGTCAACCGTGCCATGGTTGAAAGGTTTAGGAATGCATTTGTTTCAGTTGATGGATTTCATCTTTGGCGCTCTTGGGCTTCCTTGTCGGCTTCATTGATTCGAGGAACGTCAAAGCTCATCGTCACACTGAACTCGGGGACTTTTCGGAGATAGGAGGGGGGCTGCGCCACACTTGCTGGCGGGCCTCCGACCATAGAATAGTCGCTTGGTCGAGCCACGAGTTTAGGCAAGTTTTTGTACTTTTTGGAGGCACTTGGAATCCCTTGTTGTATATTTTGAGCCCTTAATGAATTAGCTAAACTCTTTAGTTATTGTTGTTGATGTCTTCGATTTGTCTTCGAGCATTTGTTAACCTATCTTTGTTCGATATTAATTCTATTTGTTGACTAAGTATCATTGTCATTGTCGCCGGACTTGGTTGGATGCATTTGTCTGATCATGCCTGCTCCTAATGAGGAGGTCGTGGCACTAAGAGAATGCGATTACCGGCTAAACCTTGTGGCTATTATTATCGGGCTTAGATGGACGTGGCTGACCAATTGTGCTCACTCCTAATGAGGAGGTCGTGGCACCAAAAGAATGTAATTGCCGGCTAAGCCTTACAGCTATTGTTGCCGGCTTGACTTGATACGTTCATTTCGTTTTACTCCTTCCTGTAGAAGGACGTCATGGCACAGGTATGGGTGAGCCTCACAAGGTCCAATTGAGTTTCATAGCTGCAATCACCGAGCTCTGGTGAAGTCTAAGCCATCGCTCGCATATAATCATTGGCGCTTAGTCTTGTTAAAGGATGTCATAGCTTTTGTATGTTAGGTCCTGATCTGTCTACTATTTTTGATTGATGGTGCTTGTCCCTGCGAGAGAGAATTGTTGCACGTATGCTGAAAAATCCTGTAAGGTTTTAATAGCTACTTGATGGGAAGGTCTAACTCTTGGTCCGCAACCACCCGGAGCCACAATGTTTGACATCGTCTAGGCTACTCGATTGTTGGAATTGAAGTTCAAGATTCCACCATGTTCAAGCCATTCTGTTGCTGGAACCAAGATTTTTTGGCCGGATCACAGCCAGTCAAGGCATGGGTGAAGAAGTTTACTCGACTTAGGGGTAGTCTAGGTCTTTGAGTTAATGTAAAAACACAAGTATTGATATGATTGGCATAACATATAGAACAAGTTATGAATGATGTTCAAGCACTCCGCATGGATGCATTTGACTTACCTACACTTAGCGAAAAATCATCAGTTGCACCTTCTGGGGTGGAGGGCGCCCTGGGCCTGCGGGACCAACTTTCTGATCCGGATGCATAGCACGTACGCCCTACTTTGGAGGGTTGTCGAGGCTAGGAACGGTCCCTAGTAGGAAGGAGACTGATCGCTCCCCCTAGCGGCCTCACGCCTGCAATTTCTATACTTCGAAGGATTGAGTCCACCACATTGAACCAACTGTATGATTTGGATGGTGGGGTTTTATTGCCGATGTGTGACCTGCAGGTACCGAGGGGGATGTCGCTCAACGTGCTGATGGTGTCTTTTGTCATGAAAGACCGCTTGCAGGTGACCAAGGACTCTGCTGCACCGGAGAGTATTCCAACCTGCAGCCTACACCGCGCAGGGGATCCATGAGGCTTCGAAGGCCAGCAAAGCATAGAAGTGATCCAAGTTGAGCACTAGATCAGAACTTTTGTTGCATGGCTCCGGGCTCGGTTCCTTGCTCCTGCGAGGAGATGGTGACGACCGAATCTCCACTATGAATGGTGAGTTGGCTAGGTCGGCTAGTTGCCCACAGGAAAGGGACATCTTGTTGTCACAGGGGCGGTGTGGATTACGCCGCTTTAGGCCTTCATACAGCATCTCATGACTCGGTTGGTCCTCTGACTGTGGCTAGGCCCTATCGCTTGGTACTCACTTACAGGTGATCGAAGTAAAGAACGGCAATGTAGGACTCAGATTTGTGAATTGGATCAATTTAATATATTAATATTAGAAAAGAGCAGTAGTTTTTTTACCGTTAGTTTTAGTTTATTTGGATTTATTTTGTAATTCAAGTGTTGATGGTATATGATGATTTATTGTAAGTTTAATTTCAATTTTCATCAATAGTATAGTTGAATCATGATTTTTAAATTCTGTTATTTTAAATTAATACCGCCGGATTTCAGGATCGATGAATTAACAGAACAAATAAATTTCACTCGTGATTATACATAGCCCAAAGAACTCATTGGATATAATTTTTTAATTATATCTATCTATCTATAATACTTATATATTTTGATTAAAACTTATAAAATTTCATATTAGTAGAAAAAAATTATTTGGGCAGTTTGATTTTGAGTAGATTTAATTGCTAATTTTATCTCTCTCTCACTCTCTTTTTACATTTATCTTGAAGGTAGCAAGGGTTGACAGATGCACAAAATTCAAAATTGTGTGATGTTTTAAGAGATTACTTTTATTATTTATATTGGTAATATTTTATTTGGTTTACATTTATTATGATTTTTCAGGGTGGATTCTTTTATTTTTTAATTAGTAATACTACTTTAAAGTTGATAAAATTAGGGTTGATAAAAATAATAAAGATTCTAATTCAAAAACATGTAAAAATAAAGTCTTCATTTATTCCTATAAGCTAACAAAGGAAAAGAAGATTAATTTTGTTTGATGATGGTAATTAATGTTATTTTTTATTGTGATTATTTTAAAAATAATATTGTAAATTTATTAATTATTTTTTATTTTTGTGCATTTATTTTTAATTATATTTATTAATTATTTTTTTTTATTTTATTAATTGAATTGTAAATTTATAGTTCTTGTCAAAAACATTTATTAACGTTTCTTATTTTATTGCTAATTTTAATAATTTAAAGTTTTTATAAGAACATTTTATTATAATGGGTGTCTAACATATACAACAACATTAAATTGAATTCTTTTTAAATATTCTAAAAAATCTATCAGAGATTTTTAAAAAATCATTCTATGTTTTTTTAAAATAAATTCCTATTTTAAAAATAAATAAAAAATTAACAACCAATTCCAAAAATTTCATTAACATGCTAATTGCTTCTAAATTTATCATATGTCACACTATTTATTAGAATAAAATAAAATAAAAATAAAATAAGATAAGAATAGAGTTAAAAATTTTTATTATTATCTTTAATTATTTATTTGAAATAACTAAAATTAAGTTAAAAATTAATTTTTAAATATTTTATATATAATAATAGTAAAAAAAATAAAGTAAAAATTTATGATAATAATATCTTTACTCTTATATTGAAAAAAGATATTTTATAATTATTTTACAATATCTCCATAAACCATTTTTGTCAACTACCACGAAAAAAGATTCATAACTGAGTTCTAGCTAATTTTAGGGGCCAAGATAAAAATTATTTAAATAATATTACTTTATCATTAAATTTAGCACTCTAAAATTATACATAATCAGTCAATCCATTGTTTTTTTTTTAGTTTATACTATTTATTGGGAACCAGGGGGCTACAACGCCCGTACGTATTGCAGTCCCCTTCGACGCGTTTTTGGCCCTTGGATTAAAAAATCCAATGGCCAAAAATTATATATATATAAAAAATAATTTTTTTATATTTTTTATATTTTTATATTTTTTTGTCATTTAATTTTTAAAAAAGATATTTATATATATATTTTTTTTAATTTTATTAATTTTTTTTTTAAAAAATAGGAGCCGTCAGATTTGAATCTGACGGCTCCCATGGCCGTCACACGGGGCTACGACACCCCCCGCGTCGCAGCCCCCCCGAGCCCCTATTTCTTGTGCTCTGAATCCTTGATTCACATCTCCAGATACAAGGATACTTGCAATGGCGACTCCATTGGAACCGTTATTCGCTCTCCTCTT
>JAOVVI020001049.1:12041-26403 GCA_028571085.2 Nepenthes alata | reverse complement strand
GTGTTCTAACTGTTCTGCTGGCTGGCTGCCCGAGAGTCTTTCGGATTGATCAGTCTAGCTGTGCTATCGGTTGGGCCGTTGATGCTCATTGCCTAGGTCCATCGCTCAATGGGCCTTGCTCTAATCGCCATTATAGTCTTTGGATTGAGTCAGATGGGTTTTCTCGCTGATGTTGAACCTGTCGCTTGTTGGGCTCCTTATCACACTGCCAATTGGGATTCCAGACCCATCACATATTAAGATTGCATACGAGAGACATAAAGTAATCCTAACATTTTACGAGTCCCCATACAAAGTGAAAATATCGTGTTTGAGATTGTCGTTTTTAACTATAATTGAAGACTTCATGATATTTAAGCTATTTCACATATTATCGAATTATTTTAGGTTAAGTAATGTGAAAACTATTAATAACATATTTTAATTTATTCATAGCGTTCTTTTTTCGTAAAAGGTGGAGTCGATTCATTATTATTATGCCTCTTTCATAATGGCAGTTGCATGATTTTTCCTATAAAACTTATGGTATGAAAGGCTCCATGAAAATTATAAACACATTATTTGAAATCAAACAAAACTCCCCCTATCCAAATATAAAATATAATGCCCGATAATTTTTACTATGATTTACAATAACATTATTATATGTATTGTGTCAGTTTGAATAATAATTATATAATAAATTTAAAAAAAATTAAAATGTTGATTTGCCCCTATTTTTGCACTGGTGCATGTTTAAAGCCGTACTTATGCGTTTGATGAATGTCTATGAGATACTCAAATGCGTTTGTGATTAAATGGGCGGCGCTAGATATGTGTCTATGACAACACTGATGGACCATTGAGACATAATATTATTATTTTATTGTAATTTAGTGCGCAAATTTAGTGTTCGTGAACCTATTATGTATATAAGAGATTTTCGGGTTCAAATTGGCCATTTTGCTTAGGAAAAGAGTAAGAAGATAAAGAAAGAAAATAAATAAATAAATAAATAAGAAGTGAGAAATAAAAGGAACCCAACTTTATAACTTTATTATCAGGTATACTAAATCGGAGATTTGAGATAAGTATATCTATGTCCATTCTATGGTATATTTCATAAATCCTTCAAATTTGTTTATAATTATTGCTCTACTATGCATATATTTCACTCTTTACACCGTTAGTTTAAATGTTATTGTATGTATCTATTTTTACTAAAAATTGTAAGGTTTCATTTTATTTTATCAAATATTTAAAGGTTTTGTTCTTTTTTTATTGATAGTCCATATAAGTATTCAGTAATAACTCTATTTTATTGCTTGACTGGTATTTTTGTTTTTTAAAAGAGTAAAAATTTTCATATTTATACTTTGTCACGAGATAAAAAAATTTTAACATTTGTAGTTTTTTTATATAATGAAAAAGTTTTGTTATTTGTCATAAAGTCATTTGTTTATTTTTATTAAAAATTATTATAAGAATTTGACAGAAAAATATATTTAGACATCATTAATATACTAAGTGCATTTGAAAACAACACCTACCATCAACAGGTGACAAAAAAAGTAACGTTTAACCTTATATATAGTAAGTAATTTCTAGACGATTCATTTACTAATTTAAATAATAGGTTATGGCCTAAAGTTTCTATGAATATGCGTAACAATTTATCAAAGTTGACTTTTTAGTCATTAGTTTTCAGATTTGATATGATTTGTGTAATATTTTTAATTTTTTTATTTTTTATTTATGATAATTATTTTTAGTAATTTTTAGATACAAAGTTTTATAATTCGGACTAAAAATATGAACTTAAAGTATATAGATCGTTGAATTAGGCTTAGATATTCGGGCCTAATAAATTGGATCGATAAATTGGGTTTAGATATTTGGACTATTGATAAAAATTTAGAATTAAATAAAAAATCTAGTTAATTTTAAACTAAATTAATTAAATAAATATTTATCTGGTAAACTTTATTATCTTAGGATTAGTTGACTAAAAATATAATTAATTTAAAAAAATTAACATATTAGGAATTAAGATCAAGCTTTTAAATATTACTGTAAGGGTAGTTAGATAATTAATTAAATAATTACTTAGTATTTTTAATGAGATATAAATAAATATATAATAATAATAATAATACGGTGGGGGAAATAAAGGAAAAGAAAGAAAGAGAAAGGGGAAAGGGGAAAGGAGAAAAAACAAGAAAGAAAGAGGAAGAAAAAGGAAAGGGGAAGAAGAATGAGAAGAAAGAAAGGAGAGGACAGAAAGGGAAAAATGGCGTGCGAGGGTTGCGGTAAGGAGGAAGGAATTGATACCCTCAATAGAAACCTAACGGAACCCTAAATCATTTCCCTTCGTTATTTAAGGAGAGGGTGGGGAAGTCGAGGGAGAAAACCTAGCCCTATAGCCGTCGCCTCTGTTCCTCGCCACTGCCACTGTTAATCGCCATCGTGAATCCCAGAAGAAGCCACCGCATCTGCAGTCGAAGTCGCCGTCGTTGGTTGGTATCGTCGCCGTCATCGATTTGTGCTGCTGCCGTCGTTGCCAGAAGAAGAACACGAAATTGTGGCGAGTAATCTTCTAATTGTTGAAAATAAATATATATGGTTGAAAATAAATAAATAAATATATATATATTATGTTACACTCTATCATAATCGATATATATATGGTCGGCCGATTCTCCTGAATTTTCTTAGATTTTTTTGTATTCCCGTGGTGATCGATCTTTGCATTAGCTCTGACCGCATGTGTATATTTTATTGATAATCTATGGATAAGTAAATGAGAGTATGAAAACTCTACGGTATCCGACGAAGGGGAGTTCATGAGACTGTAGAGTATTTTATACTTTTTTAATACCGATTCCATTTCAGATGTTGTGGTCATTGATATTAATGATGAATATTTATAACCTAATAACCATCGTAGAGAAAAATATCATAGATATTATTGGTGAGGGGTATCAAAGATGATATGAGTATGCTACGGGTACAATCTCTGGGAGGATTGTAGGAGTAGTACTATGGATACCGAAAAATCTCGTGATACTCACCCACCGGTTTTGGACATAAATACACGGCCTTTGGTTCACTATAACAGAATAAGATTCAGGGAGATTCTTATTATATCGTACAATTGTGACATTAAATTGAACTGATAATCGATTTCTTGTTATCTCATACAGTTGGTCGAGATTGTTGCTATTAAGAAGTGATGCTTATAATCTAGTGACCATCGTAGATGATAATATTTGTGATATCATTTGCGAGAGGTATCAGAGATGGTATAAGCATGCTACGGGTCTAGCCTCTAGGAGTACTCTAGGGGTAGTGGTATGTCATGGATATCGGGTAACCTTGTGGTTCTCATCTAACTGTTGGGGTGTAAATATACGGCCTTTGATTCACCACGACAGATAAGATTCATAAAGATTATTGTTATTTCGTACATTTATAACCTCGTATTAAGCTGATGATCGAATTCGATGGAGTTCATATTGAATTCCTGTTATCTAGTTATTCTTATAGCATTTGGACACGACGTGTCATTGAGGCTCGAACAGTGGTTGATAGATCATACACTATTAATAATTTTATATATTTGTTATTATTATTTGAGATGCTTACTTATATTCCTCTATTGTTGATTATAATTACTTATTGGGTATTCGACCCACTCTTATATTTTATTGGTTTCAGAGTAGACAGGTTGACATTAGGATTGAATGGATCATGTATCGCCGTGTAGAATTCAGATAGAGGTAATCTCAAAAATAGAGGCTTCCATGATAAGAGATTTGAGATGATTTATTGGTTCATTAACTTTTAGTTATTTACCGGGATTACATTTCAAAAAACTTGATATTATAGTAACTGGTAGATTTCTATTTTCGGTAGTTTATTATTATGGATATTTACTTAATAATGAAATTATGATAATCATTTATGGTATCATAAATTTAGTGATTCGATAATTTTGACTTCATTTATACTGATTGATTTTATGATTTTATGATGTGTAATTGAGGATTTTGGATTATTCGAGATTTTTGCTTGGACGGTCCGGGTCAGGTTTGAGAATTCGAGCTTGGGTCGTTACAACTTGACTTTTAAAATTTTAACTGATATCGTATTTTACGTTTTTAGAATGTTTTGGGTATCTGAGTTTTACGGATATATCATATGATTTAAATTTTGAATAATTTTATACAATTTGTTTAATTGATGTTCATATATGTTTTATGGATTTTGCATACGAAATCATGATTTGAACTAAAAATTTAAAATGTTTAATATATTATTTTTTATAGATATATATTTGTTATCGTATATTCATATACTTATTGAGTTTAAATTTATTATTTTTCTGACCCTTAAAGATTAAAAAATGTGAATACTTAAAGAATTTGAATAGATAATACTCAAATATTTTATTTATTTATATTTTATTTAGATTTTTATTTGGATTGATGGGTA
Organism: Nepenthes alata; assembly: GCA_028571085.2. NCBI lineage: Eukaryota > Viridiplantae > Streptophyta > Magnoliopsida > Caryophyllales > Nepenthaceae > Nepenthes > Nepenthes alata. Next base: position 21,930 of record JAOVVI020001049.1, on the reverse strand, counting down.
TGCCCATAATGGGATGGTCTAAAAAGAAGAAACGACCCGGTCCACAAAGGCTCATATGTTCCTGGACGGTCAATACCAATCGTTGACCGAATGAAAGGCCAAGTAGACCGGCAAAGCTCGATAACAGGACAGACAACTAGCTCACGAAGACGGTCAGCATTTCTGTTAACCGGAAGCGCCACCTTAGGTCGGCCTCATGTGGGCCAAGCCCAGTTTGGCCCACACTTCCGTCTTCGACCAGTAATAATCTTCTCCCATGATTTCGTGCTCTCCCAGAAGGCAATCTTCATTGTAATAGCACCAACAGATTCAGCGCACGTTCCATAAGGAAAGTGCCAGATTCTGTCTGCAGTAAACCCTAACAATTACAAAACATAGAAAGAAAGCAATCTTCCCAAGGAGTTGTCACCGCTATTAAAGCTCTCACGTCAAGAAAGGATGCCATCCCAACAGGCGCAGGAATCAAGCCTTCCTGCCCAAGGAAGGCCACCCATCATCTTAACTATAAAAGCCCACGGAGTTCTCACCCCAAGACACACATTCAAACCCAGACAAAAACGCTCTTAATACTCGCATACAGCCGCCTTCATCATCAAGCTCTCTCTCTCTATTGCAAAGCTCTCACGCTTTTGGTAAACAATTTACTCTTTGTCACCATGCTCCCAGTTAACACAGTGTTAAGAGTTAGCGCTCCTTACAAGTCAGCAAAAGCCTCTCTCAGTGAGAGCAGCCCACTGTCCCAAAACACTCTCCCAACATTCTCATTGCATTCATTTCCTTTACCTTTTTAATTTGAAGGCTGTTACTGACTTGAGCGTCGGAATATTTTTGGTGGGATAACCTCCCGTCGTTACCTGACCACTGTCCCGTTTGTTGCAATGGTGTGTAGGATCCAGACTTTTTTCGGCTTCACCTTCTGAGTCAACAATGTCAATCTGAATGGTGAACATAAGAGTACAAGCTAGCGAGCCCGCTAGAGATGTGACATTAACTAATCAGGACCACGCAGCTGGTACCATGGTCAATGGGACGGTCAACGTGATGCCCGTACTCTTTTTTAAAATCTGGTGGAGTACATGCAGAACACGAACAAGATGCTCCAAATGCTCTGCTCCCGCCAGGAGCACGTACAGCAGGGGCTCCGCCTGTAGTCGTCCCTGCACCGGCCTCTAGGAGAGGAGGCCAGAGGAAGAAGAGATCGTCAAGAAATCCATAAGGCCGGCCAATATTCTGACATCAGAGTCCTCTCACTCCCAAAGCTGGCCAAGGCTTGAAGAACGGTCGGGTAGCATGACTCCGGAAGAAAATCTAGAATGAAGGAACCCCTGATACTCTCGAGTGAAAACCAGGACCCAGGTTCAGGAGGGAGCCTCCCGGGTTGTTAGATCTATATGTGACAGTAGCCGGCCAACTACGCGCCGCTCCAGAGAAAGAATGGAGTTGAGAACATATCTCAACTCTAAAAGATCAGGCAATGCCGCTCAGGCAGACCCAAGATTGGAGAAGATCTGGAACCGCGTGTTCAAAGACGATGAACACATGATAGACCTTGACTGATCTCCTTTCACGGCAGAGATCTTGAACTGTCCTATGCCGGTAAAGTTTAAGATGACAACCCTTAACTCATATGATGGGAGCGCTGATTCCATGGATCATTTTGATCAATTTCACACCCATCTGAGTCTACAAGGATTGGAGAACACAGTAATGTGCCACTGCTTCCCACTAACCTTGAAGGATGATACTTGCATTTGGTTCCATCACCTCCCTTTAGATTCGATCCGGAGCTTCACAGTACTAGCTGATCTTTTCTTGCCGCAATACACCTCCGGTCGCCAAGAAGAGAAGCAGCCTTGGCACCTGTTCCACATCAAGCAAAAGCATGGAGAGAAGCCACAAAAATTTCTGGATCGCTTCGTGACAGAAGCCAGGCAGATCTCTAGACACACGGAGGAGATAAAGCTTGGCAGTCTGATCTCTGTGCTGAAATACGGGGACTTCTTTAGGTACCTGGCGCATAAAAATCCGCAGATCTTTTAGGAAGAGAAATCTATCACCAGAGTCTATGCAGCAACGGAAGATGCCAACGAGGCTAAACGTCCCAAGTGGACCGAACAACCTCGCTCTTTCCTAGCTTAGGCAAAGAGAAAGTACATCGGTAGCGACCACTCCCGCAGAAAGCACCACAGGACCGGACCACCAGAGCGTAAGGACTACAGGCCGATCAACCTGACGCCCCTGACTGACACACGTTCAAACGTCCTCATGCAGATCCGTGGAGAGAAGTACCTTAAGTAGCCAAAATTACTTAAGAAAGCGGAGGGAAGGAAATCCAACCAAGTACTGTAATTTTTATCGATCTTCCGAACACTCCACGGAGGATTGTAAAACTCTTTAGCGGGAGATCGATGAGCTGATCCGAAAAGGTCACCTTACCAGGTTTGTCAAAAACCATGGCCAGAGCTTTGGCATCGCAGGCAGTGAAGGACCAAAGCCTTCCCCTCCACGAAATCGGGTCGGGGCAGAAGTGGTCAACATGATCACAATTCGACCGGCCAAAACTCCGGCGAACCACAAGGAACAGCAGGCTGGGAGGAAGAAACAGCGCACTGAAGACAATGTCATTAGCTTTAGTAACAATGACTTGAAACATGTAATCTCCCCCCATGCAAATTCCCTCGTTGTGTCCGCGCTCATTTCGTACAGTAGCATCGACTACCAGCCAAAACGAGTATTTATTGATAATGAAAGTTCATGCGATTTGATTTATCTTGACGTGTTCTTTAAACTTAGTTTAAAAAAGAGTCAATTAAAATCAGCCGAATGCCCGCTGTATGGTTTGGACAACGAACCAGTGTCCGTCCAATGGACAATCTAGTTGGAGGTCACCCTGGGCACATACCCTAGAATAGCGAGTCGTACACTCACCTTCTTAGTAGTTGACCTACCCTCCGTATACAACGCTATACTAGGTCACCCGTGCCTAATAATGTTTGGAGCCATCACTTCAATACCGTATCTCAAGATGAAATTTTTGATCGCATGCGGCGTGGGAGAAGTGCTAGATATCCAAGTCACTTGGTGGACATGTTATATGTCCCAAATCGCTCCAAGTGGCAACACCATGTTGGCAGGAGAACTCGACCATCGCGACAAAGCAACTCTGTAGCAGGCGCAGTCTGGTGAGGCAACTGATCTAATACCAATGAACCCGGAGGACCCAAAAAGGTGTGTACATATCGGCGACTCTCTCACTGGTACATTACGGGACAAGCTAATCAAGTGCTTATGGCAGAACGCTGACGTCCTTGTATGGACTCTTGCTGACATGCCTGGGATTTTGACCAGAGTAATGGTCTACAAGTTGGGCTTCGATTCCGACCGCAAGCCTGTCAGGCAGAAGTGGAGGAATCACTCAATGGAAAAGTTAATTGCCATCTGGAAAGAAGTAAAGAAGTTGCTAGATATCGACTTTATCAGAGAAGTCTAATACCCGAACTAGCTCTCTAACGTCGTCCTGGTAAGGAAAAGTAACAAAAAATGATGAATGTACATCGATCTTACTGACGTTAATAAAGCCTGCCCAAAAGACAGCTTCTCTTTACCCAAGATCGACCTGCTGGTAGGCTTCACACCTGGACACGAGCTGTTGAGCTTTATGGACGCGTACTCGAGCTACAACTAGATCCGAATGAGCCCCGAGGACGAAGAGGACACCTTATTTATGACAGACCAAGGCACTTATGGTTATAAGGTCATACCTTTTGGTCTAAAGAATGCGGGTGTCACTTATTAACGGCTCGTGAACAAGATGTTTGAAAAATAGATCGGCCACAATATGGAGATGTACGTCGACGACATGCTCGTTAAGAGTAGGACCACCCATAGCCATATTCACGATCTAGATGAGTCCTTTGAGGTATTTCGCACGCACCAAATGAATCTTAATCCTTCAAAGTGCATTTTTGGGGTATCCTCGGGGAGATTCTTGGGTTTGATCATCTCTCAACGAAGGTTCGAGGCAAACTTGGAGAAGATCAAGGCCCTCATGGACATGACTCCACCACGGAGAGTCAAAGATGTCCTGTAGTTGGCCGAATGACTGGCAGTCCTGTCCCGCTTCTGAGTTAAGTCGGGGAACAAGTACCAGTCTTTCTTTAAGGCTCTAAGGGGGACAAAAGCCAACGTATTCCACTGGACAGCAGAATGCCAAGCAGCCTTTGATGAATTAAAGCAGTACCTGGCTAGTCGATCGTTACTTACGTCGCATAAGGATAGAGAAGAGTTATACCTCTACCTAGCAGTATCAAAGGTAGCCCTTAGCTCTGTCCTCCTGTGCCAGGACTCCGATTCTTAGCGACCGGTCTACTATGTGAGCAAGATGTTGAGCGACCTAGAGATGCGCTACTCATGCGCAGAAAAGTTAGCTTTGGCACTTGTTTTCTTCACCCAAAAGTTGAGACCTTACTTCTTGGCTCATCGCATGATTGTTCTTACCGACCAGCATCTGAAGAGCATTCTCCAGAAACCTGATGTTTCTAAATGGCTAGTAAAGTGGACTATCGAATTGGGAGAGTTCGACATTGAATTTTGACCTAGATCGGCCATTAAGGGGTAGGCTCTAGCCGACTTCCTTATCAAGCCCACAACACCAATTCTTGAAGAACAGCCCACTGAAGACGCAGGGCAACACAAGGAATAACCGAAATGGGTCCTCAATGTAGACAGATCATTTACGGACTCAAGCAGCGATGCCGGAGTGGTTCTTAGGACTCCTGACGGGTTTGAGGTGAAGTACTCCTTTAGACTCGACTTTTTGGCCACCAATAACGTAGCCGAGTACAAAACTCTATTGGTCGGGTTATGACTGACCAAAGAGTGCTCAATTATGCGAATGGCCTTCTACAACGACTCTGAGCTGGTCATCAATCAAGTTAACAGCAGTTTTGAGACGAGCAACCCACACCTAGCTAGATACTTGGCCAAGGTGAAGGAAGTCGCCCGGAGATTTGACATGCTAAACTTGGTCCACGTTTCCAGAATTGAGAACTAGAAGACCGACCAACTGACCAGAGCGGTGGTGGCCAAAAACTCAGAATAGTACTCTAGGGACATAGGAAGATTCTGAGCGCTCCCAGCACAAAGGAACAGGAAGCAATGCAAATCTCAGAAGCAGAAAATTGGATGACATCATACAAAAGATACCTGGCGGAGGGAGCACTCTCAGAAGACGCGGATGAAGCCAAGCAGATCAAGAAGACGGTCGGCTGGTACACTGTAGTTGATGGACGGCTATATCGCCATGACTACTTGACTTCGTACCTCCGGTGCCCCACCTCCGAGGAATCCGACTACGCCTTCAGCGAAGTCCACTTTGAGATATGCGGATCGCACATCAGCGGCAAGAACTTAACATTCAAGATCATGCGACAGGGTTACTACTGGCCGACAATGAAGAAGGATACGCTCGAGTTCATAAAGAGGTGTGAGAACTTTCACGGCAATCTTCACCACCAGCCGTCCGCTGAGCTGAAATCCCTCTAGGCTCCTTGGCCTTTCGCGTAATTGGGGATTGACATTCTCGGCTCGTTTCCCATTGCAACGGGGCAAAGGAAGTTTTTTATCGCAGGCATCGACTACTTTACCAAGTAGGTCAAAGCCATCCTGCTGGCTAAGATCATAGAGCACAACACTCTTGAATTTGCCCGCCAAAACATAGTCAACAGATTTGACATTTCTGAGGTCATTGTGATTGACAACGAAACCGAATTCTCAGGGACACGCTTCACTAAATATTGTGTCAGCCTAGGCATCAGGCTGGTCCAAACTTCGATGGCATACCCTCAATCGAATGGATAGATGGAAGTCACAAACCGCACGCTACTCTATAGTCTTAAGACCAAGTTGGAGGACACAGGAGGCTCCTGGGTGGACGAGCTACCCTCCGTCCTCCAGTCTTACCGAACTACTCCAAAGAAACTAACTCGTTAGACGCCCTTCAATCTCTATTACCGGACTGAAGCAGTAATCCCGATTGAGATCGGGCTTCCAAGTCTTAGGGTCGAATCCTTCGACCCACAAGGTAACTCTCAGAAAATCCAAAAATATCTAGAGTTGTTATTAGAAGAAGTCCGCAATACTGTCAGGATGCGGACTGCTGCCTACCAACAAAGAATCGCCCGGTATTACAATAAGAAGGTAAAAGCACGGCAATTCAACGTTGGGGATATGGTTTTGTGAAGTATCGAGGCTACGGGGAAGATTACCAACTGGAATAAACTTTTTTCTAAATTAGGAAGTGTCTTTCCTAGTCTCCGTCATCCTATGGAACGGAGCATATAAACTCCGGACCCAGGATGACAAGTTGGTTCCACGGACGTGGAACACAATCCACCTCAAACGCTACTACCAGTAAGGGTCCGGGTAGGTCATCCATGTGTATGCTTGTAATTGTCTGTGCATGTTGTTCCCAATCAATAAAAGAAGTATTTTTCCATGTGTATTGTGTTATTTTTTATTTCTTTCCATGTTCTATATGTGTGTACGCATATTTGTATGCTTTTTTTGTTGCAGGACTAAACGACCTAGACTGCTCCTAAGTCAGGCTGGTTTTCACCTGCTCGTTACTAAATCCTGGTAATCCGAGTGGTTCATGAGCAGTCGTATTTAAATTTTGATCATCCGAGAGGCTCATAAGTGGTTAAATTTAAACCCTTATCATCTAGACGGCCCATGAATGGTCGTATTTAAACCCCGATCATCCGACGGCCCATAAGTAGTTGTATCTAAACCTTGGACATCCAAATGACTCGTTCGTCATCAAAATGTTAGGGGGCTCAAGCAACACACATGGTGACTTCCTTTGCATGGAGATAACGTGGTCAGTTAGCGACGGTCGACAGGAGCAAGGCACCCCTCCCAAAAGCTAGCCGCCCAAGTCAACACTTGGGCAACACCACCAACCCTTTTACTCACACACGAGTATAGATCTGACTTGACCTGTCGTCAAGATCTGCCTTTATGTCTTCTCAAGGATTCAAGACCTTGAAAAAAAACCAATAGCACCTTAAGCAAGGCAAATAACTTGCATGTAATACACCAAGTTGGACGGCCAAGACAACAACGAGTAATTTGAAAGCAGTGATAATGGCAAAGACTTGCAACATCGATAAAACAGTTGGTTTATTGCCCACAATATATTTACATCAATACACCAAAGAAAGTGAGGAGTACAAAAAACTATGGAGGAGTGGAACTCCTAGGAGGAGGAGGAGGCAGAGGCGGCCCTTGACCACTCCGGGGCTCCCCCATAAGGCTCTCACGATGCTAAGCAGACCAGTTCACTGGGCAAGATATTCTATAGGAAAAGTGGGGTCCACCGGCTGGGCAATGCACTGGTTAATTTTAACCCCCTCCCATTACCGTGCCAACAGCATGTTTGAGACCTCGTGGGGATGAATGCGAGTACTCAACTCGTTCTCCAATGTAGTCATCTGCCCCACGAGCTAATCAATGCGCCGCATAGCCTGTTTAACCGTTTCTTCTCATCTTTCAACTTATCATTCTCCTCCACCAGGCCGGCCACCACAGCTTCTCTCAAGCTGGCGTTCTCCTCTTTTAGCCTACCATTCTCCGCTTCTAGGCTAACCAGCACAGACTTTAGGGCGACTGTATCCTCCTGGTGCTCTGCCTTCAGCCGCTCTAACTCCTCATCGAGCCAGGAGATCTCCTTATCCCGGTCAGAAATCACCAGGTCTCGTTGGCTAAGCGCCTTAATAACAGCACCATAAACTTTATCCACCTACAAAAAATGTTAAGAGTCAGCAACGGAGGCGAAAAGGAGAAGGAAAGTGGCAAGGGCTTACCTGCCAGACTTTGCACACTGGCCTTGCTGGCCTACTGCGATCTCTAGGCCCAGATGGTGGAGGACTGGAAACTGTGTACTCCCGAATAGGCCTAGTAGTGGTGTCCGCCGCAGACTCCCCCAGCATCTCCGTCGTAAGGTCCTCCGTTCCCACAGGCTCGTTGGCGGCGGTCTCCTCCATAAACTCAACACTAACACCAACCGCCGATTGAGGCTCTTCGGCGGTTAGCACTCCTTGCGCCTCCTAAAACTCCCCAGAAGTAAGCTCCTCAGATAATATAGCAATCGGTGCAACAGGAGGCTCTGCAGGCGCCTCCTTAGGCTCCCTGGCTGGCATCTCCACCGATAGCTCGGTGGCCCGCTCCCCTGAGGGCTCTGTGGGTGCCTCAGAAGGCACAAGGCGCTCCGATCGTGGTAGGGCTAGAACAGCGCTGTTGGTGGCTAAGCACAACTTGGCCCTATAAGCCTCAACGGCAGATTCCTCACCACCTATGCCGGAGCTATGCCCAACTCCTAGAAGCTTACCAGCCAGAACATTCCCTGGCTCAGTGGAGGAGGAGGAAGAAGGCATCACCACCACCACCGTCGTTGGCTTCTTCACCCTTGGACTTTTGGGAGATCCCTTGCTGGGTGGCGCTCTGATCACAATGGTGCCAACCTTCCTCTTCCTAGAAGGTGTCCTCATTTTTTGCTCGGGAGAAAGAGGCCCCCACTTGGCCTTTTTGGCCATAGCACGAGAGACCAGGTGGTCCCTCCGGAAGTTGTCAAGGTGGTCCTCCACCAAATCAAACAGCAACACTAGGGACTTCGTCTCCTCATCAGAAGGAGTCCCAATGTAAATCTCGGGCACCTTTTCCCACTCCCTAGCTAACGGCCAGGACTCATCCACACAAATAAAAAAGAACTGATTCTTCTAGTTCTTTAAGGAGTCATTAATGATGGAGCTAACCTGAAGTCCACCACGTGGGACCAGGGAGATCCACTCCGCTACCTAGTTGAACTTGAACAGGACCCTCACCATCTCCACAGATAACCGCTTCGTGTGATGACGAAGAAAAATATAGAACGTGCACAAGTACTGCACAACATTAGCGTGGAACTGTACGATAGGGACCTGGAGAGCTGTGAAGATGCCCAGCAGCTCATCTGGGACTGGAATGCGTAGGCCACTCCTCAAGTGGGCCTCGTAGACAATGGTGAATCCCTCAGGTTGCGAGCACGCCCTATCCTCCTTGGCAGGGACTCGGAAGACGATCGCCTTGGGGATGTTGTCTCCATGTACAACTCCTTCACATCAGTCTCTGTGAGAATCGAAGCTATATGTGTAATGGAAGCCATAGATATGGAAGCAAAGGAAAGTTGCAGGACACTTAGAATTTTTTCAGGGAAGATAAAGGAAAGCGTGGAAAATTTAAAAGCGAAATGGACGGACAACTTAAAGGGCAATGTGAACACAAGAGAAGTTAATCGTCTCGAGAACATGCGCCCATCATTGCTGACACGTCTCGTTTCCTGAACGGGCGCAGTCAAATCGGATCCTCTAGCACATTAATTATCGGGATCGTGAATTCACCGCATACAGACACTTGGCCATCTTTTTGACTGACAGTCCGGCTGATAATGCCGCGTCACTTCAACTCCCATAAGTTCTCCGGACTTTGGCCTAGATGGTTAACGAGTCTGTTTAACTCTTTCTTCAGAAGTTCTCCAAACTTTAGCCTAGACAATCAACGAATCAGGTCAACTCTTCCTTCAGAAGTCCTCTGGATTTCTGGTTTGGGCAGTCAACGAATACGGTCAACTTTTCTTTCAAAAGCTCTCTGAACTTTGACCAAACGGTCAACGATATTGGTCAACGCATCCTCCACTAATTCAGCAGATCTTGACGGACACCAAGTCACGTGACCAACAGACCCAGAGTTGCGGCCGGCTTCTTCATCAAGGTTTCACAGTCAAGAACGTCCCATGTTGAACACGCTGAAGGTCAGAGTTCAAACCACCAGCATGGGGGCTAGTGATCGGTAT
>JAOVVI020001049.1:0-12031 GCA_028571085.2 Nepenthes alata | reverse complement strand
CAAAAAGGAGGAACGACCCAGGTCTACAAAGGCCCATATGTACCTAAATGGTCAATACCAGTCGTTGACCGAATGAAAGGCTAAGTAGACTGACAAAGCAGACTGGCAAAAGCTTGATAGCAGGGTGGACAACTAGCTCACGAAGATGGTCAGTATTTTTGTTGACCGGAAGCGCCACAGTAGGCCAGCCTAAGAGCCAGCTTCACGTGGGCCAAGCCCAGTATGGCCCACACTTCTGTCTTCGACCAGCAACGGTCTTCTCCCATAATTTTGCGCTCTCCCGAAAGGCAATCTTCATTGTAACGGTCACAAACAGATTCATTACACGTCCCATGAGAAAAGCGCTAGATTTTATTTGCAGTAAACTCTAACGGTTACAACACAGAGAAGGAAAGTAATCTGCCTAAGGAGCCGTTACCGCCATTAAAGCTCCCACGCAAAGAAAGGAAGCCATCCCAGCTGAGCGCGGGAATCAAGCCTTCCTACCCAAGGAAGGCCGCCCAACATCTCATCTATAAAAGCCCGTGGAGTTCTCGCCCCATGGCATGCATTCAATCTAAGACAAAAAATGCTCTTAATACTCGCATACATCCGTCTTCATCATCAAAATCTCTCTTTATTGCAAAGATCTCACGCTTTCAGTAAACAATTTACTCTTTGTCACCACGCTCCCAACTAAAACTGTGTTAAGAGCCAGCACTCCTCATGAGCCAGCAAAAGCCTCTCTTAACAAGAGCAGCCCACCGTCCCAAACACTCTCCCAGCATTCTCATTGCATTCATTTCCTTTACCTTCTTATTTCGAAGGTTGTTACTAACTTGATCGTCGGAGTATTTTGGGTGGGATAACCTTCCACCGTCACCTGACCTCTTATTTGATGTAGTGGTGTGTAGGACCCAGACTCAGTGATTAGAGCCAGATTCAGACAATCAACTTGACCTGAACCTGTTCAAAAGTTGGATCTATGACGCATCATAAATAATTTTAAAAAGTATTTTATTTAAAACCATCCATTATTATATCATTTGTATTAATTAAGTCAATTTGTTTTAAAAACCTATTTTTAATTTTGAATATCGAATGTTATACCATGGGACCATTCTTTATAGTTATTTGATTGGTTGTGACCTTAGGACATATATTTAATAATTTATAGATATAATTAAAAGATAGAATCTGTAAATAATTTTTTTATATATTATTAGAGAAATTAATTTTTATTAGGTTGATATTTGACAAAAATAATTATATTAATGTAACTAAGCGGGCGATTCTTTATTAGTAGGCTGTAGTTCACATCCTTGCAACGTTGCAGGCTTCCTCTAGCAAATCTAGGTGTTTTTGAATTTTCTGGGAGTTACCTTGCTGGTCGAAGGATTCGACCCTAACACTTGGAAGCTCGATTTCAACAGGAATTATTGCTTCTGTCTCGTAACAAAGATTGAAGGGTGTCTCGCAAGTTGGTTCCTTTGGAGTAGTTCGGTAAGATCAGAGGACAAAGTGTAGCTCGTCCACTCGGGCGCCCCCTGCGTCCTCCAGCTTGGTCTTAAAATCGTGGAGTAGCGTGCGATTCGTTGTTTCTACCTGTCCATTCAATTGAGGGTATGCCACCATAGTGTGGACCAACCTAATGCTTAAGCTGGAGCAATACTTGGTGAAGTGTTTCCCTGAGAATTAGGTTTCATTGTCAATCACAATGACCTCGGGAACGTTACATCTGCTGACTATATTTTGGCAGATGAATTCGAGAGCGTTGTACTCTGTGATCTTGACCAGTGAGATGACTTTGACCCACTTGATGAAGTAGTCGATGCCTGCGATAATAAACTTTATTTGTCCCGTTATAATGGGAAGCGGTCCGAGAATGTCAAGCCGCCATGCGGGAAGGGCCAAGGTGCCTGGAGGGATTTCAGCTCAATGGACGGCTGGTGGTAAAATTTGCCGTGAAGCTGACAGTTTTCACATCTCTTTACAAACTCAAGCGCATCCTTCTTCATTGTCAGCCAGTGGTAACCCTGTCGTATGATCTTGAACACTAAGTTCTTGTCGCTGATGTGCGATCCACATATCCCAACGTGGATTTTGCCGAATGCATAGTCGGCCTCCTCGGAGGTGAGGTACCAGAAGTACAGAGTCGAATAGCCACGATGATATAGTCGTCCATCGATTATAGTATACCAGCTGACCATCTTCTTAATCCGCTTGGCTTCATCCGTGTCTTCTGGAAGTGCTCCGTCCGCCAGGTATCTTTGCTATGGTGTCATCCAATTTTTTGCTCCAGAGATCTGCATTGCTTCATGTTCCTCTGTACTGGAAATGCTTAGAATCTCCCGCATGTCCCTAGAGTATTGTTCTGGATTTTCGGCCGCCGCCACTCTAGTCAGTTGGTTGGTCTTCCAGTTCTCAGTTCTGTGAACGAAAACCAGGGTTAGCCTGTCAAATCTCCGGGCGGATTCCTTCATCTTGGACAAGTATCTAGCTAGATGTGGATTGCTCACCTCAATACTCCCATTAACTTGGTTGACGACCAGCTCAGAGTCGTTGTAGACAGTCATTCGCTTAACTAAGTATTCTTTGGCCAGTCTTAATTCAGCTAATAGAACTTCATACTCGGCAATATTATTGGTGGCCGAAAAGTCGAGTCTAAGGGAGTACTTCATCTTAAACCCGTCAGGGGTCCTGAGAATCACTCCGGCACCGCTACCTGAGTCCGTAAATGATCCGTCTACGTTGAGGACCCATTTTGATTCTTCATCGTGTTATCCTGCGTCCTTAGTCGGCTGTTCTTCAAGAATTGGTGTCGTGATCTCGACGATGAAGTCAGCCAGAGCCTACCCCTTAATGGTCGGTTTAGGCTGAAATTTAATGTCGAACTTTTTCAATTTGATAGATCACTTTACCAGCCGTCCAGAAACGTCGGGTTTCTGAAAAATACTTTTTAGAGGTTGGTCGGTGAGAACAATCACGCGATGAGCCTGGAAGTAGTGTCTCAGTTTTCGGGCGGAGAAAATAAATGCCAAAGCTAACTTTTTCACTCGTGGGTAGCATATCTCTGGGCCGATCAACTCTTGCATACATAGCAGATCGGCTGCTAAGAATCGGAGTCTGGCGCAGGGGGACGGACCTAAGGGCCACCTCTGATACAGATAGATAGAGGTATAGCTCTTCTCCGTCCTTAGGCGACGTAAATAACGTCGGAATGGCCAGGTACCGCTTCAATTCGTCGAAGACTGCCTGGTATTCAACTATCCAGTGGAATCCGTTGGCTTTTGTCCCCCTTAGAGCCTTATAGATAGGTTGGTACTTGTCTTCCAACTTAGCTGAGAAGCAAAACAGGGCCGCCAGTTATCCGGTTAGCTATTGGATATCTTTGACACTCCGTGGTAGAGCCATATCCTTGAGGGCCTCGATCTTCTCTGGGTTTACCTCGATCCCTCGTTGAAAGATGATGAAACCCAAGAATCTCCTTGAGGATGCCCTAAAAATGCACTTAGAAGGATTAAACTTCATTTGGTGTGCGCGAAATACCTCGAAGGACTCAGCTAGATCGCGAATATGGTCGTGGGTGGTCCTACTCTTGATAAGCATGTCGACGACGTATACCTCCATATTGCGGTCGATCTGCTTCTCAAACATCTTATTCACGAGCCGCTGGTAAGTGGCACCCACGTTTTTAAGACCAAAAGGCTTGACCTTATAGCAATAAGTACTTTGATCCGTCATGAATGAGATATATTTTTCGTCCTTAGAGTTGATTCAGATCTGGTTGTTGTCCGAATACGCGTCCATAAAGCTCAGCAGCTCGTCTCTAGATGTGGAGTCCACTAGCAAGTCGATCATGGGTAAAGGGAAGCTGTCTTTTGGGTAGGCTTTGTTAACATCTGTAAAGTCGGCGCACATTTAACATTTTCCGTTGCTTTTTTTTACCGGGATGACTTTGGAGAGTCAATCCGGGTATTGGACTTTTCTGATGAAGCCGATGTCCAACAGCTTCTTTACCTCTTCCCGGATGGCGGTCAAATTTTTTACTAAGTGATTCCTTTGCTTCTGCCTGACGGGTTTAAGGTCGAGATCGAGGCCTAACTTTTGGACTATTATTCTAATCGAAATCCCAGGCATGTCAGCAGGAGTCCATGCAAAGACGTCAGCGTTCTGCAGCAAGAACATGATTAGCTCGTCGCGCAGTGTACCAGTGAGTGAGCCGCCGATCTACACACACCTTTTCGGGTCCTCCGGGTTCAGTGGGATCAGATCGGTTACCTCACCAGACTACGCCTGCTACAAAGTTACTTCGTCACGATGGTTGAGTTCTCTTACCGACTTGGTGCTACCACTCGGAGCGATCTGGGACAAGTAACATGTCCGCCCAGTGACTTGGTCACCTAGCACTTCCCCCACGGCACATGCCATCGAAAATTTCATCTTGAGATGCATATCAAAGTGACAGCTCCAAACGATGTTAAGCACGGGCGGCCTAAAATAGTGTTGTAAACGGAGGGTGGGTCAACCGCTAAGAAGGTAAGTGTATGACTCGCCGTTCTAATGTATATACCTAGGGTGACCTCCAACTGGATTGTCCCTTGGATGGGCAATGGTTCGTTGTTCAGGCCATACAGTGGGCATTCAACAGGTTTTATCTGACTCTTTTTTAAATTGAGTTTAAAGAATGCCTCAAGATAAAATAAATTGCGTGAATTTCCATTATTAATAAATACTCGTTTCAGCTGCTAATCGACACTACAGTTCGAAATGAGCGCGAATACAACAAGGGGATCTGCATGGGGAGAGATTACATGTTCCAAGTCATTGTTAGTAAAGTTAATGACATTGTCTTCATTGCGCTGTTTCTTCCTCCTAACCTGCTGTTCCTTGTGGTCCATCAAAGTTTCGGCCGATCGTGTAGTGATCATGCTGACCACTCCTGTCGCGACCTGATTCCGTGGAGGAAAAGGCTCTGGTCCTTCACCACCTGCAGTGCAAGAGCTCTGGCCAGGGTTCTTGATGAACCTAGTGAGGTAACCTCTTTGGATCAGTTCCTTGATCTCCTGCTGAAGAGTCTTGCAATCCTTCGTGGAGTGCCTGGGATATCGATGGAAATCACAGTACTTGGTTGGATTTCCTCCTTCTGCTTTCTTAAGTGGTTTTGGCCACTTAAGAAGCTTCTCTCCACAGATCTGCATGAGAACATTCAAACGCGTATCAGTCAGGGGCGTCAGGTTGATCGGCTCGTAGTATTTACGCTCTGGTGATTCGGTCATGTGGTGCTTTCTACGGGAGTGGTCGCCGCCGCTGTACTTCCTCTTTCCCTCAGCTAAGAAAGGGCGAGGCTGTTTGGTCTGCTCAAGACATTTAGCCCCGTTGGCCTCCTCCGCTGCTATGTAGGCTCTGGTGATAGATTCTGCTTTTTAAAAGGTCTGTGGATTCTTATGTGCTAGGTGCCTAAAGAAGTCCCCGTATGTCAGCGCTGAGATAAAATTGGCAGGCTTCATCTCCTCCATGAGCTTGGGGATCCGCCTGGCTTCTGCCACGAATCGATCCAGAAATTTTCATGAATTCTCTACGTGCTTCTGCTTGATGTAGGACAGGTGTCATGGCTACTTCTCTTCTCGGCAGCTGGAGGCATATTGTGCCAATAAGAGATCAGTGAGTTCCCTGAAATTCCGGATCGAATCTGAGGGGAGGTGATGGAACCAAATACAAGCATCCCCCTTCAAGGTAAGTGGAAAGTAGCGGCACATTGTTGCGTCCTTCAACCCTTGTAGACTCAGATGGGTGCGAATATGATCAAGATGATCCATGGGATCAGTGCTCCCATCATATATGTCAAGGGTTGGCATCTTGAGCTTCGCTTGCATAGGACAGTTCAAGATCTCCGTCGTGAAAGGAGATCGATCACGGTCTATCGCGTGTTCATCGTCTTTGAACACGCGGTTCTAGATTTTCTCCAGTCTTGGGTCTACTGAGCGGCATTGCCTGATCTTTTGGAGTTGAGATATGTTCTCAACTCCATTCTTTCTCTGGGGTGACGCGTAGTGGGTCGACTACTGCCACCTGTGGATCTAACGACCCGGGAGGCTCCCTCCTGAGCCTGGGTCATAGTTTCCATCCACGAGTATCGGGGGTTCCTTTGTTCTAGACTTTCTTCCAGAGTCTTGTTGCCCAATCATTCTTCAATCCTTGGTTGGCTTTGGGCATGAGAGGACTCTGGTGTCTAAATGTTGGCCGGCCTTCTAGATTTCTTGGCCAGTCTCTTCTTCTTTTGGCCTCCTCTCCTGCAGGCCGGTGCAGTGGCTGCTGCCAGCGAACCCCCTACTGTGCGTACTCCTGGTGGAAACAGAGCATTTAGAGCATTTTGTTCGTGTTCTGTATGTGATTCACTAGATGTTGAAGAAGGGTACGAACATCCCGTTGACCATGGTACTAGTAGCATAGTCTTAGTCAGGTGAGGTCACATCTCTAGTGGGCTCGCTAGCTTGTACTCTTGTGTTCACCATTCGGATTGATGTTGTTGACTAAGAAGTTGAAGCTGAGAAAAGTATTGGAGAAAAATGGTTGGCTTTTTGTAACCGTTCTCACAGACGGCGCAAATGATGCGTCCTAAATTCAAGTTTCAAACAGGTTCGGGTCAACTTGATCATTTGAATCCGACTTCGATCACTGACTCTGAATCCTACACACTACTACAACAAATAAGAGGTCAGGTAATTATGAGAGATTATCCCACCGAAAAACTCCGACACTCAAGTTAGTAATAGCCTTTGAATTAAGAAGGTAAAGGAAATGAATGCAATGAGAATGTTAGGACAGTTTTTGGGATAGTGGGCTGTTCTCGTTGAGAGAGACTTTTGCTAGCTCGTGAGAAGCGCTGACTCTTAACACCGTGTTAGCTGGGAGCGTGGTGATAAATAGAAAATTATTTACTAAAAGCGTGAGTGCTTTGCTGTAGAGAGAGAGCTTGGTGATGAAGGCGGATGTATGTGAGTATTAAGAGCGTTTTTGTCTAAGATTAAATGCGTGCCTTAGGGTGAGAACTCCATGAACTTTTATAGCTGAGATGTTGGGCGGCCTTCCTTGGGTAGGAAGGCTTGATTCCCACGCTCTGTTTGGATGACTTCCTTTCTTGGCGTGGGAGCTTTAATGACGGTAACGGCTCCTTGAGCAGATTACTTTTCTTCTGTATTTTATAACCGTTAGGGTTTACTACAGATAAAATCTGGCGCTTTTCTCATGGGTCGTGCGCTGAATCTGCTATGGAGATTGCCTTCTGGAAGAGCGTAAAATTAGGAGAGAAGACCGTTGCTAGTCGAAGACGGAAGGCTAGCTCTTAGGTTGGCCTACTGTAGCGCTTTCGGTCAACAGAAATACTGACCGTCTTCGTGAGCTAGTTGTCCGTCCTGCTATCGAGCTTTGCCGATTTACTTGATTTTTCGTTCGGTCAACGGCATTGATCGTCCTTGAACATATCGGCTTTTGTAGACCTGGGCCATTTCTCCTTCTTTTGTCAACCCATTATGGGCGTACCTATCAATTTATACACTTACTTTTTTTTATATATAAAATGCTTGATTAATATCTCCTATCTAAAATATTTCATTTAAAAATCTAGATATTTAGCTTTCTTAAAATATTCACCATTATTCTAATAACTCAATTATTTATTAAAAATATTCAGATATGCTATATAATTTTAGGGCCATTTAAAAATATCAGTTGTGCACCAATGTGAGTCGGCATTTAAGTCTAGCTTACAGAATGTGACATTAATCAACTCCACTAAATAATTATTTGAAAATTAAATATGTTTGTATTAATAAATTAATTAAATTTTATTTTGACCAGCTGAATATTTTTAATTAATCTGATTGAATTTATTTATTTATTATTTATGACTCAATTACCTTTTTTAAATTAGAATAATTCTGACTATTTTTATTAAAAAATATTAATATAGCTGTATTATATGCTTTTTTTTTCCTTTAATAAGTGTTTGAATTTTTAAAATTTCATAAATATACAAAAGAAAAAAACTATCCCCACTCAAAGCAAATCTATCGATCTGTCAGGATATATTAATTGCATACATTATTGCACTTTTATTTGATAATTAATGAGTATTTAGCTTTATAAGTAATCCCTATTATTCCTGCAAATTTCACAAACAAGTGATAATATTTTTTAATATATACAAATTTTATGGCACTTTTTAAATAAAAAATTATAATTTAATAATTAAATGTAATTAATTTTTTTATATTTAAAAAAATAGTAAATTATAATAATTTATTTACACATTAACGATTTAAATTTAAAAAAAATAAATTTAATTTTTTTAAGAGATGGGATTTCTTTGATCTTACTATTCAGCCCTACACTTACCTTCAAAGCATCCACAAACCGTCCGTACAGAAATAACGTTAGTTAACATGCCTAGAACAGCGAATACAGTCATTATTTGACTGTACCATTGCAGCATGTATTCCAACAGCTATCATTTTTATTATATATTATGTCCCGAGACTTAGCAGATCCATTAAATTCATAATCAAATTTTAAATATTATTATCATAAATTTCAAAATCTGGGTGTGATCAATTTCAAAAAAGAACCCGACAAAACCAAACACACACAGAATATTGTCGGACAACTGTTCGAATAATATAAATAAGATCTGTTCTAAAATATCGCAAGGGAGATATCCAACCAAAATAAAACTCATTTACTAGATAAGGCCTGTAACTCTTGACTATTTTATATTATTGGTTTTATTAGTCCGATTATATTTTAGACCTGTAATTTTTTACCATTTTATATCATTAGCTCCATTAGCCCGACTATATTTTAGACCTGTAACTTTTAAACATTTTATATCATTGACTGTATTATATTTAAACATGTAACTCTCGACTATTTTATATCATTGTTATCGAATCACATATTGACTCACCAGAATCTCGGACCTCATAATCCACACATATAACGACCTACCAGGGTCTCAGACTTTCCTGTCCTAGCACACATATCAACCTACCAATGTCTTGGACCACCACAGTCCGACAGGTACACCAACCCACCAGGTCTCAGATTTTGTCCATTTTTATACACACATACTTATATAAAAATACAAATATAAAACATAACATTTAGTGAAATAAACCGAATATAATGAGAAAAGATACTTACCTCAACTTTATTCTAAATAAATTTATCAAAAAGATGTTGTGAGGTACTTGAACAGCACGCTTCTCTCTCCTCAGCCACGCCCGTCCTTCTCTCTCTCTCTCCTCCTTATTTCTCCTGCCAGCGTGCCTATCACGCCTTTGCCTCTTCTTCCAACCACCACCTCTTCTTATTGTGCCACACCGCTTTCTGCGCAACCCACCGGCACACCACTTTTTCTCTCCTTCCTCTTCTCTGCTTCTCTTTCTCTTCCTGCCACGTCGTTCTTCTGCCTTTCTCTTTTTACCTTGTGATGGAAGCAATGGTAGTGCATGTAAGCCGTCGATGTCTCTGTCTCTACTATGCCTCGTTTACCAATTTTCTATGATTCGACCAATTTTTTTAAAATTTGGTACATGTAAATACTAAATCGGTATCAATAAAGAGAATAAAAATATTTACTTACCTCAATTTTATATATTTGCTCCGATGACGGTGGTGGTTCCACTACTCGACTCGTGTCTTCTCTTTCCACTCACACCAGCACACAAAATAGATAGTGAATCACATAGAGATTTCGTTGGGCTTCTATTTTTTCAAAGTTGACTCCTTTGGCGACGGTGGCCGTTACGGCTCCCTATGCCGCCGTTCATTTCTCTCCATTTTCTTTCTTCCTTCTCCCCTTTCATTTCCTTTCTTTTTCTTTGTTTTTCCTTCTACACCGCCACCCTATGCCTCCATTTAATAATAATAATAATATTATTATATATTTTTAATCCAATTTTACCTCAAAATAATTAATTTAATCTGAAATAAATTTAATAAAAATTCAGGATATTATATTATATGAAAAAATTATGAAATAAACAAAACAGATGCAACAAATCTGTCTCTATTTTGGTCCCTGACTGATCTTTCTCTTCCTTTCTTCCTCTTTTGTCTTTTATATTACTGAAGGAGTTGAAGGCGACAACAACCTCATACAGCAACGACAATTTCATCGCAATCTTGTCCCCTGGGTCGATCTCTCTCTTCCTCACTCTTATGTGTTTCGTTTTCCAATAGGTGCTAAAGACAATAGCGACGATATCATACGGCGACCATCTACTTTGCATATTGCCTCTCTTTTCTTCTTTTTCTCTCTTCATTTCCACTATTTTGTCTCTCTCCACTGCTTCTTTTTGACTTGGCCACTCCAATACTGCTCGGTAAAATGGAGAGAGATCTGGCTGCTCCGTAGCTATTGGATACTTTTTTATTCAACGGTTGTTGAGCAATCATCTATTTTTTCTTTTTTACATAAATTTTTTTTTTATAACTAAAATGACATGTGTTAGATTAAATCCAACGGCTATCATTAAACACCATATGTGCTGCAATGCCTCTGGCGTCATGGTGCCTCTGCGCCCACTTCAACTTTGTCTTTTGTCCGAAAATCCGTTAGTCTTTCCCTGATCAGGGCAACTAAAAAATAAAAAAAATTTCTTATAAAATTCTCCATCATTTTTTAATATAAAATTATATTAAATTTATTTTGTGTTAAAATATTAATATATATTTTTAAGTTATTAATTAATATTACAAAATATTGTAATACTTTTGAATTTTTTTTTATAATTTTTGGCAGAATGTGTTGAATAGGCCACGCTACCTGTCACACGACACGACCCTACTTGATTGCCGACTCGCCTATAAAATCGTATTTTTTAGTAATCATCATTTTCTCCCTTTTAGCAAGTCCTGTTTGAATATTATTTAAAAAATATTTAAATATTCAAATATTAAATAATATATATATATATATATTTTTTATTTACATTTATTTATTTATTTCTTCCACACAGGGTATTTGCTTTTTCTCTCTATCTTTACTATTCTATTTACTTTCTATTCTCATACAATATAAATTAATAATAGTATATTATTAATTTTTATTTATAATTTATATATTAATATTATTATTTTTTAAATTAACTATTAATCATATAACATAATTTTCTTAGTTTTAATAATAAAAATATATAAAAACAATTATTTTAATACTCCCATATTATTAATAACTTATACATATACTAATAGTAATTCTAAAATACCAAAATAGCAACTTAATTTGGGCAAAGATTTTACTATTACACCTTCTAACTCTGGCCACCATCTAAAAAATATTTTAAAAATATATTGTAATTTTTTAATATTAAATTAATTAATTGTTATGAATGAGTTATTTATAAATATATATATATATATATATAAAGATTATATATGTAAAAATTTTAAAAAGTATAGCATATTTGAATAAATATATAAAAAAATATAGAAATAATAATTATATTTAATTCAAATTGAATTAATATTTTCAAGGGAGATAATGTTAAAGACTTTTTATATGACCAATGATTAAGTGGAGAGTGATCACGGAATATATAATTTAATCAGAGAGCCAATTTTTTAAGGTGGTAGATTACAAGTTCAATAACTATTAAAGATGATACTATATATATATATATATATATATATTTACAATTAATACAATAGTTAATTTTTAAATTAGTAGACAAAATTTTTTATTTACTTAACTAGAGATATGTGATTATCATATAATAATTTATTTTATATTTATATTAAAATATAATAAAACTTAAAAAATTAAAATTATAAAAAAATTATCGATTTAAAAATTTTTAAATATTCACACACTATTCTCATAATTTTTAAAATAATTGGTGTCATCATAAATAAATTTATAATATATAATAATTTTTTTATTGCGAAACAGATATTCAAATAATAATTATATTATTTATTTATTAAAATTATAATTTAAAAAAAATTAAATTGTAAATTATTTTATATAAAACATGCATATGAAATTATT
>JAOVVI020001048.1:0-26407 GCA_028571085.2 Nepenthes alata | reverse complement strand
TTCATTTTAGAAGAAAATAACTGAAAGTATTATTAAAAATGATTTATCCACGAGGTTAAAAATAAAATAAATGTAATAAATAATCATGTGTTATTTATTTCAATTTCACAATAATAATTATTCATACCTCTCATTTATAAATTACTATGGTGTTTTACATTTTATTTTTCATAAAAAAATTATCTGCACAAAAAAAAAATAATTACAAAGAAAGTATTACTAAAAAACATTAAATATCTTTAAAATTGTTTAAACATATTAACAATCATTGGTTATTTTACATGACATCAAATTTTGGGATTAACACAATTTTTTAATAATTATTTTACGTTTTTTTTTGCAACTTGTACACAATTTTTTATTTAACATCATATTTATTCTTTTATATTAAATCAATATAAAATTGATTGATTTTTTTTTTCAATTTTCGAACATAAACTTCCACTCCACTGTATTTTTCTGATATCTAATGTTTAAAATAAACAAATAAGTAAATAGTAAAACTATTTTAAATTGATATTGCCCAAACTTAAGTCAGGAATATTCCAAATAAAATAAATAATAATAACAATAATAATAATAATTTTTATTCAAAATTATATTAACAGCTTATAAAAGATTTTTTTGTTTAACACATACATATAAAATTCTAAAAAAATAAAAAATAAAAAACTAGTAGCAGAATTTATCGACCGTGCCTTCTGGAAATCGTCGGAGAAAAGACCACTCCCCGATGGATTGTATGACGGACTGGTCATAATAATATTCCTCCATTTCTTCTTCAAAGTTAGGTGAACTTTCTGATGAGTGTACGACCACCTTTTTCCCTTTATTAATTGTATACGAGGAATTTGGAGAAACTTGGATCTCTGGCACGTTCATCGTGTCCGAGGCATGGGGAATATTCTCCGCCATCTCACCCGCCTTGGCCTGGGCAGGGGCCACAGTGGGGGTACGTCTTATCCAGCATATGCAACAAAGTAGCTTTTTGAAATTGCAGTTGGTAAATTGATTTCCGGCAGCGGAGTCCGATCGCCGGGAGCACCCCAGGCGCCATAGAATCCAGAAAATACCGGCAAGCAAAGCCAAGAGAAGGAGTGAAGAGAGAGAGATGAAGATAATGGCTAGGTTGGTGATGTTGGCCATGGTGACTATGAACTGATTTTTCAGATCACTTTTCCGGTTAATCGGGGAGTATAAATTGGGGTAGAAGGCCGAGATGAGGACGAATAAATAGGGGAAGTTGGGGGTTGGTTAGTTTAAACTTTGAATTAGTGAAACTACCAGGGAGATCTCTCTGCACAAATTGTATATTTGCGAAGGCTGAAGGAGGTTTTTGGGTGGATTTATCTGTATTAGAAAGATTTAATGGATGCGATTTAAATTTTTTAAAAAATTATTTAAAGGTTTTTCTTTTTAATTTTTTAACTATTTGATTATATTTTTTTATAGATATTATTGTCATAAAAAAAATAAATTTTTTATATCTTAAAGTTCTCACCATATATTTAGTCAGGGTGATATACTAAGTATATCTTTATATTCAATATTAAAAATTTTAAAATATATATCTATATATATATTATTTTTTATAGAGAGTTTATAATATTAATATGCACTAAATATTAGCCTAATAATAAAAAAAATAGAAACAATCATTATATATATATTTTTAGGTTCTAGAAATTATTATGAAATTAAGATATTAAAATAAAAATATAATAAAATTTAAATAAAAAAGTAATAAATGAAAAATATTAAGGGTTTGATAGTACTAAAATATAATAACCACCTCTGGGTGGTTTAAGTTTAAAAATTTTAATTTGTTCGGTTAACGTTAAAATTAAACGAAAGCTTAACACGATCGAAATTTAATTTTTATTAAATTTCAGGTTGAGTACGTCCACGAAAAAAAATATTAATTGATTAAACATTTACTTTTCATTGGTTGTTTTTTTATAAATCTTGAAATAAATATAAAAGCCCAGACAATGGATTATTTATATAAATATTTGATAGGTTTAGTAATCATGGGCCCACTAGGCTAGGCCCCGTAGCATATCCATAATCTAACATAATTTTCTCAAAGTAATAGTTGAACATTACTTTTGGAGAAACAATGTATTTATAAATCCCACTATAAAAATAATCACGCTCAAGCATTGAAGAACAAGATGGAGAAACTCGAAGAAGCTCCATAAGGCTCCATATGGCTCGAAGAAGGATATAGCCGTTACTAGCCGATCTCCAATAAAAGCCAACCGGCGGCCAAGAGACTCTTGACTCTCCTCTTATTTAGGAGGCCCCTCGACTGTCCGTCTGTCCGGGGCTCCTCGACCACCTCCAATTGTTGAGGCTTTTAGTCTTCATCTTGTTTGGAGGCCATCGGCCCTCCACCGCTAAGAGGCCCTCAGCCCTCCTCTCGTCCAGAAGCCATCAGCCCTCCGCTAGGGAGGAGGCTTTCAGCCCTCTACCAGTCCCGGAGGCCCTCAGCCCTCCGTCGCCAGGGGACTCTCAGCCCTCCTCCAGCCCGAAGGTTTTCAGACCACCACCCCGGAGATAAGAGCTCCGTCTCGAAACTAGGAGCTCTCCGTCCCAGTGACAGGAGCCTTCCGTCCCAGGAGCACTCTGTCCTGGAGCCACGAGCCATCCACCCTGAAGTTAGGAGCTCGCTGTCCAAAAGTCAACCCTCCGCTTAGGTAACGAGAATGTTGACCCACCGAGACAGCTTAGTTATGCACTCTAAGCTGCCCCTCTACCGAGCACACCTCTAAGTCACCCCTTTGTCGGGTGCACTTATAAGCCGTCCTCCATGGGCTCTAAGATGCCTCTCAGCCGAGCGCATTAATGGAGCTCAAGCCTCCCAATACATTCCTCTCACACTCCTCACATCGATGTATCTTTTCATTCCCGCCACGTTTACCTTTAAATGTGCATTCCACCTTTTATTATGAAAGATTTCTGACTTGAACGTCGAAGTGTCAACGGGGGAGAACCCCTCGTTGTCCTCTGATCTCTTGTTTGTAGTTTATATTGTGCAAGTTCTAGGTTATCAACGATGGAGATCGAACCCGATCCAGAATGATCCGTAATGGAAGATTGAAAGGCTCCCTAATACGTACAATAATCAAGAACCCGGGACACAACATTGGCACCGTTTGTGAAAAATGTGATAAAAGTGTAGCGTCTCCCCACAACACTCAATCTCTTATGCGAAACAAACACAGTCAATACCAATGCTCCGGCAAGCACGTCAGCTGAAGATATCACCTCTCATGGGGACGACCCCTCATCGGGTAGCCATACCAATAGGTGATTGACGCCAAATGTACGAGTACCCAGCGCTCAATAGAGCACCCTCTTCCTGACCGACTGCATCCGTCAGGCGATGTAACACTAGGGGCTTCGCTAATCAACTTTCAAGAGATCCGAGAAAGTTAGCATCCTCAGAGGGTCAATTGGCTTGACAACCTCAGGACCTAGGCAGCCCCTAGTACCTATCTCATAAGTCTGACGACCTTGGGATTCGGGAGTATCCGATCGAAAGGGCCCACTCCCGGAGAAGTGATAGATCCGATTCCAAGGAGCCTGGCCAAAGGGGCCAGGTCGGGCAACAAAGCCTCCCTTAAAACTTAAGCTTCGCTTCTATCCTTCGCTCTTCAACTAAATAGAGCGTCTTGGAACCCTACAGAACGCAAAAGCTCTCTGACACTCCGTCTTTCATTCGGCCATCCTGTAGTAGTTTTCCAAACTGATGAGCTCTCCGATGTTTCAGTCGAGCTAAGGAGCATTTCGGATTGAGGAGCGTTCCAGCTCTCCAGCCAGTCGCCTTCATTGCCAGGTCTACTCTGGCCTGCCATAGGTCCTCACCGCTAGATCTTCTCTGGCCTGCTAGAGATCCTCGCTGCCAGTTCTTCTCTGGCCTACTGCAGCTCCTCGCTACTAGATCTTCTCTGGCCTGCTGTAGCTCCTCACCGCCAGATCTTCTCCGACCTAATGGAGCTCTCATCGCCAGATTTTCTCTGGCCTACCGGTGCTCCTCACCGTAGATCTCTCTGGCCTGTCAAAACTCATTGCCAGATCTTCTCTGGCTTGGTGTAACTCTTCGCCGCCAGATCTCCTCTGGCTTGCAGGAGCTCTTGCCGTTAGATCTTCTCCGGCTTGATCTTCACCACGCAGTGTCTCTCAAGTCAGCAGGCCGATCCCGTTGTAGCCCGTTGCACGACAGTAGACCCTGTAAAAGTTATGAAAAAACTTGCAATGGTGGCTCAACGTGCTCGACCCATCACCCATTACACCACAGAAAATGTCATCCAGCCAAGCGCTGCACTGGTCTAGGACACATGAGGCAGTATCAGCGAACAACGGGACCCGAACCACTGGCAACCGGCTACCTAGGGCAGCAACTGCACGCTACCAAACCAATTCATGGCAAAGGATCAAATCCTATGTAGCATAGGGGCCATAGACCGAGGTGCCTACCAAAGCACCCTGACGACCATCCGAAGTGGTGCACGCTAGCCGTTCACTTGATACAATGAGCCGATTAGAAAAGCACCACTCACGCGCTGATGAAGATTCCACGCTGAATCCAGGTAAGTTTTTCATATACCATACTACTTGCTTGAATCATATTTCTCTTAATAGGATAGAAATATTATCTGCTCATACGAGTTATTACATAACACTGCATAAAGTCATGCGACCTAGATTGCCCTTAAGTCGGGCGGGTTTTTACCCGCTTGTAACTAAAGCCTGGTCATCTCGGCGGCCCATGAGTGGTTGTAACTAAACGTTGGTCATCCAGGCGGCTCATGAGCAGTTGAATTAAATTGTAGTCATCCAAGCAGCCCATAAGCGGTCAAATTGAACTTTGGTCATCCAAGAGGCCCATAAGCGATCGAATTAGACCCTGGTCATTCAGGCGCCCGTAAGCGGTCGAATTAAATCTCGATCCCGTCACCGAGCGGCCCATGTGTGGTCAAACTAAAAACCTTAGGAGACTTTTCACCATGCGTGCGGTGACCTCCTCCCGAAGGAGAGAGCACCATCAGTCAACGACGGTCGGTGGACTAGGACTAGACGCATGAAAGCTACGACGTTCTCAAGTAGGACTGAGCATTGACGGAACATGCGGGTGACGGCTTAAGCTAGCAAAAGTCTGGTAATGATAGCCTCAAAGCTTAGCCGACAACTACATTTTTTAGCATCACGACCTCTTCTTGGCAAGGGTGAGCGTGACCAACCAGATGCATTCATCAAAGCCTTTGGATGACAATCGCGTCTCTTCAAGGCCACGACTTTCCTTCACGGGAACGATCAAAATCCAATGCAAGCAGACCCCAACAGCCTTGACAGTCCACTAGAAGGCAAAGCTACATCCTCGAAGCGAGAGTCATTGAGATCGAGATCCCACGCTTGGCCGGGGTCACGGTATCAGACCATTTGCTTGATCCGAGAGGCAAAGGATCCCCAATTTCAACAATTGAGCTTCCTAAGGGATCCACACTCCCAGTCCTATTTGCTGACGTGCCAACAGGAATGCACGATGAGAAGAACCCTTCCAAGGAATGCAATGTGCATCCTATTGCCATAGCTCGAACGATCAGCTATCTTAAGGAAAGTCTCCTCCCGACCTCTCGAAGCACGTCCTTACAGTGAGGAAATCTGATGTCGAGCTTGAGAGCTTCCCTCTGTACGCTCCTGGGTCTTGCCTAAGACTCGGATGGCTCACAACGGATCCGGTCAATAAAGATTTTTGGCTCTAAACTGTTATCCGGATTCAAGCACTTTGCCGGTCAACGATTTCGATCAACAAAGATTTTTGGCTCTGAACTGCTCTCCAGATTCAAGCACTTCGTCGATTAACGGATCTGGCCAACAAATATTTTTGGCTCTGAACTACTATTCAGATTCAAGCACTTTGCTGATTTTTGGACAAATTTAATATACGACCTACTATCCAAATATTGTAATAGAGGTATTCAATATTTCAACAACTCATCAATTTAATGCAATAGCTCAAATATATTCCATACATGTATCAATGCCCTCATTCGGCTAAAGATAGAATTATAATATATTCCAGAGATCTAAAATATAACCAATATAAACATCTCTACTCACCGATAGAGATCTGTGGTATCAGATAATGTCTAAATTTAACAAGCGTATCCAAGCCACTAGTTTGAAGGGATAAAATATGAAAACGTAAACCTAGACCTCAGCAAGTATCAGATATATGTAAACAATTTATATAAATCAGATGGAAGGGATCACGTATCACAATCGTGTAAAACATAAAACACAAGGTCCATTAAATCCCAGAAAATCGAGGAGATATCTCGTACTAAATCATCATCCGTATCAAACAGTTCTTCCGGGACCTAATTATAATTAATAATGATCTGATTAAATCTCATAAATTATTTCACATCATATGATTTGAGGTCACATTACATAATCGTGACCGTCACCATATCTATGTGGGAAACATACCATCGTCCGGATCTAAATCCTATAATGTAAAAATTAATAGAAGATCGTCGTAATTAAAACATAAATCGAAATACGTTACGGGTTTATCACATATTCATACGTACGAGACATTCGTATCGCTCACCAGTAGGCCACACCACGTATCTCGAATCACAATCCACCCTAATACATACAGAAATACAAATCATGTACGAAATGGGAGAACCAAAGAGCAATAATACCAACTTGAGGAAGGGTTACCCTCATCCGGTAATCACGGCTGTATCGGCTGCAATTTAAGCTAATAGCTAAAGGCTTGGCTACGGTTTTGGCCAGTAGCTTAAGGCCATCCATGCACTATATTTTTCATAGATTAGGAACTTGCTCACTATATTTTACCACTTGCGGTATTGGGTGCAACTTCAGGTTTTAGTTATACATTAGGACGTCCGAATATATTAATTTTTTATCAATTTTTTACGATGGTTTTTATTTAAATACACAATGGGGTAGGTCCACTACTAAATATCTCAACCTTCCTACCAGCGGAAGGGGGCCACAACATATACGTCCCCGTTGGGATTAAACCTTCCCGTCGGGAGCGGTACCGAAACACATGCCTCGGATCACATATAACGACCAATCGGGTCTCGGACCACCATGGTTCCATAGTGACCCTAACCCCGGCAGCATGTGTAATTAATACAAGGCCTGATTCATGATTCGACAATATACGGATATACAAATATACATATATATACTATTCGAGTGTCCGAAAATCATTCAAATCATAAATACTTACATAAAATCACCGCAAGACTAGTAAAATATACATGTATCTACATAATTAATAAATTGAGTGTATATAAAAATATATACGTGTTAGTAAAATCCCTCATAGTAGTCAAAATAAATTAAAAATTAAATTAAATTAAGAATAAGGTTAGAGGATATTTGCCTTGATTTTATAATCTACAGATTTTAAGAAAGGATGTCTTGAAGCACCCAAATCTAGCATTTCTCTCTCCTGTTGATACGAAACCTGCGTGCCCCTTCCTCTCTCCTCTGCGCGCAGCCTCTTGCACCGTCGCTGCTGCTGTCACTGCTCGTCTGCAACCGCTCAACCGCCGCACCGCCTCACATGGCTGTTGTCGGCCTCACCCAGCCGACGCCGACGCCGTTGCACCGTCGTCTTTCTTCCTCGCGATGCCACGCCGCTTCTCCCTCCTCGCGCCGCTAGAGATGCCACGCCGCTTCACCCTCCTCGCATCGCTTGCATTGCCGCCGGATGCCGCAGCCTCACTGGCAAGCCACTGCCGCTGCCGACCCCTTCTCCTCTCTCCTCCTCTCCCTTCTCCTCCTCCTTCCCCCTTCATTTGCGAAAAACCCTAATCCCCTTACTCTCTCTCCCCGACTCCATCTCTATTTTCCCCATTCTTTTCCTTTTCTTTTTCTTTTTTTATTCTTTTTTTTTCTTTCCTTTTCTTATATATATATATATATATATTATATAATAATAATTATTATTATTATTATATATATATATATTATTTTTATTTTACTTTTCTTTTATTTTAAAATCTGATTGGTACTCGGGTAATAATATGGACGCACCTCAGGTGCCACTCTGCACCTTCGATCATTTCCAAAAATTTTATAATATTTTAATTTTAATTTTTTTTACACGTCCGAAATACCTAAAATCATAATAAATTTTAAAATAATCCAAATGGGGTCAGGAATGTTACACTCTCCCCTTACAAAAATTTTGTTCTCAAAATTTACGTATATTAATCCTTGAATAGATAAGGACAATTATTCTGAATTAACATCGATCAAAAGATTCCTCAAAAAATTTGATCCTCAACACCTAATCTTTCTATCCCAATATCGGAATCAAAATCCCAACATACGATAAATTCTTACCAATTTTAACGACTCAAATTCAATTACATATGACGGATCATAAATGAATTTCTCAACCGAAAGACTTTCCAAAAACATCATAACCAAAATGATCATCTTATTTCTCAACACTTAATCCGTTCTACCTCAAAAATTTGAGCTGAAACCCCCATCATAAATAGCTCATCGAAATTAGTAATAATTCATACTGGATCACATGCCAAGGATACACCCATATTTCTCTCAACATACTAACACAAAACACATCATAATAATTTCGTGAAACTCGGACAACACAAATCTGTTGGCCACCTCTTCAATTCGGTGTGAAACCTCAAAAGGCCTATCGAACCTCAACCTCAATATCATTTGCCCCCGAATTCAAAATTCTTTTCTTTAAGATGCTTTTAGAAATATCTGACCACTCTTTTCGATAATCCAATCAGGCTGCAAATCTAATCTCTTATTTCAATTCTCAAATCAAATCTTGTGACTAATAGCTGCGAATCCACATACTTTCACTACGCAACTTTGATCGATCATTTGCTTCCAACCGCAATCAAGGGCTTCAAAATTATAATACATTGTAATCTCCTCATCTCAATAATGTGTTGACCGGCAAACTCTAGAATGACATTCTGATCAGCAAGCAATGATCTGACTTTATCAACTTATCCATTATCATCCAAATTGCCACCTAATTCCTCGTTGTCCAACACAGATGAGAAATAAAATTTTGAAGGCTTCTTCAACTTGGCTTCTGCCTTTAGGCACGAGACACATGAACAACTCATCACTTCGCTAAGAGAAGAATCTTCGACATTTCTTATGAACTTAGACCACTCCAACTCCACAAAAGTTACTGACAACCTCAATTGCCCCCCGAGCTTTCATCCATCAATCAAGGCTCTACTTGATCGCGTCCAATTTTATGACCGCTCGAACAAAAAGAACTTCACTTCTGATTTTCACAAAAGCTTCTTCCGCAAAAAGGAGTTTTGTTCGAAGCCCAATTCTACCACTTTATAGGCAAAAATCTCCTTCTACTCCGTGAGATTTCAGGCTGATCCATCGAAGCCGACAATTCTCCAAAATCGTTCGACTCAACAAAATCTCCGCATAATTAATGTCCTCAAACCAGATTTCAAATCAGATTCTCTATCTAAAAATCAAAATTGAATCTTAGAACCGAGAGCTACGAACCCATATGCTTCCGTTGCACTACTCAGATTAATCACCAGACTGTAAATTATCGCTACACCAAATTTCAACCCGGAGCTCAGATTTTTATACGAGCCTGCGTCGAAATTCGGCACAACATCAGACCACAATCGAAACCTCAAAACTGGAATATCCTGTAACCTAATTATCTCATTGGCATACCGATTAGTCAACTTTTCATCCAAATATATCATCCAAATGGGTAATAAATAGGCCAACCTCGACAGCCAATCCACAAATACACAAACTGCGTCCATATTTCTAACTGTCCTTGGCAATCCCAAATCAAAAATTATGAAGGCTACTCATACTCTGCTTTCTCTTATAAACAGATGATACATCAAATTCGAAGGGTTTCGCTCCAAAATATCACCAATAATATTTTTCTTCTTCACTGACACAGAAATTTGCCATCATAGCCCTTAAGCGATCCGTCCACTTACTTTGCCACATGATTAACTCATTTTTTAAAATAATTTCTTCAAACCTTTATAATCAAATTGAACGATAATTATCTCCATACAAATAACATTTCTAAATCCTCAGGGCAAAGACCTTAACTGCTAACTCCAAGCTATAATTGGTGTAATTTCAATCATAGATATTCAACCGCCGTAAACCATAGACAACTACCCGAATATGTTGTATCTAAATACAACCTCAAATCTTCCACAGAAATATCACACACTATCACAAATTAACTTGATCTATTAGGGATCGACTAAATCGACCTTGTCGATAATCCGCCGTTCATTTCTTGAAAGCTCTCCTTAAAATTACTATCCCAATAAACACTGATCACTTCGAAACCAAATGCCCTATGGATGCTGCAATTCTCAAGAAATTCTCAACAAATCTCTTAATAGATTCAACCAGACTCAAGAAATCGCGCATCTTCATGAAAAACAATGGCCTTTGCCAATCGGTCGCTACTTCCAACAAAACTCGTATCTCCTCAAATGGGCAAACAACTAACTACCTTTCGCAGCTATGATACAGTCCTCAGATAGACCTTACACCCCATATAAATTTATTGAACAAATCAAAACATCATTAATGAATCCATCACAAATAGACCCAAATACGGTCAAAAGATCGGATTCAAAAGATCCATAAAAGAAGCCAACAAAATCAATAAACCGAAAGCACATCGAAGCTCACAATGAACGTACATTTATCTTGAAGGCTATCACCGGCAAAATCTTCCAATCATCCTTATTAACAATACTCCAAATGCTGATTGATTTTAGAAAATATCGAGCCCTAACCAATGATCAAACAAGTCACTTATCAATTTTTAAAATCTGCTTATCAAATGATTCACTTCCCAAATGAATTAATTTTTTAATAATTCATGGATAACCTCATCGATTCATCTAACTCATCCAAATGCACTGAAGCACCTTATGGTAAAACAATTAACTGATGCCTCCACGACTCTATGCGGGGTCTCAAAAATTGGTCCGACACAACCTTAACAACAACCTCAATTACTGATCAGAAGATAATCTAGGTTAATCCTCTAAAAAATAGCATCGAATTTTTATACGATTAGAAAATATTTGATGACCACATAATAACTTCTAAGATGTGGCCGTATATGCCAACTAAACTCAGTAATATTCTCATTACTTAACTTGCAGGTACAATGATTTCAGCTTCATCGCCTCTTGATTAGCTCTTCATCATATTCAAAAATTACAATCCAAACTATAATTTAAAATATTATTACTGAACTATCCATACTGGCATGGCGACTCATCAACCAAGTCACTCCTAATATCACATCAAAGTCAAATACCTCAAATAAAATCATATCAGTCACTGATTCATATCTGCACACTCAAACCGGACACCAGAGTCCACAATCTTAATAGATCAAAGGTTTACCATCAGGGATAAACATCCTAAAAGCTCATTTTAGAAATTAAAAAAGTATAGAATATTTACATATAATCACAAAGGCCACAAACTTATTTTCGTGCCTTCACCAACTTAATTCACCTTCCTTACTATCTTAAATGCCAAATGGAGAGTGATTTTCAAAAATTACCTTCACAAAACATCACAAGAAGTGAAAAGTGACACTGAGAAGCCCACTATTGGCTTGACGCACTCTCCAACTTATGGGCAGTAGACCAAACATCATCTGAACAACCAAAATCTCAAACACATCATCCACTTTTTGAAACTCAATTTAAGCCTTAATTGGATCTAACACCCCAAAAATATTCAAAACTAGCTCACTCTTAATCATTCAAATGGCACTCCATTGTAAGCTTAACAGACCATCCTTCACATAGTAACCAAACTTTCATTTGGCTACAGTATCAAATCACCCATAATATCGCTCGTGCAACCCATCATAGTAAATAATCAACTTTTCAAGTCAAACCTAAACTTTCACGACTTAAAATTCCATACTTCACCATAAGTTGCACTTATCGTGCCAAATATTCGATCAATTTCTCATCCAAGTTGATGGAAAGTACCCCTTCTTATGACCTTATCTTTAATACCATCTCTGTCATGACGTAAGAACACAATTTATACATGTCAAAAATAAAATTGATAATAATATTTTTATCAATCATAAAAATCTAACCCGGGTGTGATAATTCATACATATACTGGACCCAACATAATAAAACCGCCATAAGACCTTATCGGATATAAATTCGGACAAACATAATATACGACCTGTTATCCAAATATCCCAAGGGAGGTATTTAACATTTCAACAACTCATTAATATAATGCAATAGCTCCAGTATATTCCATACATGGATCAAGGCCCTCATTCGGCTAAAGACAGAATCATAATATATCCCCGATATCTAAAATATAACTAATATAAACATCTCTACTCAGCGAAAGAGAACTGCTGTATCAGATAACGTCGAAACTCTACCAGCGTATCCAAGCCACTAGTCTGAAGGGATAAAATATCAAAATGTGAGTTTAGAACTCAGCAAGTTTCTGATATATATAAACAACAAATATAAATCTAATGGAAGGGATCACACATCACAGATTTCAGGTACAATGATTTCAGCTTCATCGCCTCTTGATCAGCTCTTCATCATATTAAAAAATTACAACCCAAACTATAATTTAAAATATTATTATTGAACAATCCATATTGGCATGGTGACTCACCAACCAAATCACTCCTAATATCACATCAAAGTCCGGCACCTCAAATAAAATCAGATCAGTCACTTATTCATATCTCCACACTCAAACCGGACACCGGAGTCCACAATCTTAATAGATCAAAGCTTTACCCATCAGGGGTAAACATCCTAAAAGCTCATTTTAGAAATTAGAAAAGTATAGAACATTTACATACAATATCAAAGGCCACAAACTTATTTTTGTGCCTTCGCCATCTAAATTCACCTTCCTTACTATCTTGAACGCCAAACGGAGAGTTACTTCTAAAAATTACCTTCACAAAACATCACATGAAGTGAAATGCGGCACCGAGAAGCCCACCACTGTCTTGACGCACTCTCCAAATTATAGGCAGTAGATCGAACTTCATCTGAACAACCAAAATCTCAAACACATCATCCACTTTTTGAAACTCAATTTAAGCTTTAATTGGATCTAACATCCCAAAAATTTTTAAAACTGACTTACTCTTAATCATTCAAATGGCACTCCATTGTAAGCTTAACAGACCACCCTTCACATAGTAACCAAACTTTCATTTGGCTACAGTATCAAATCACCCATAATATCGCTCGTGCAACCCATCACAACAAATAATCGACTTTTTGAGTCAAACCTAAACTTTCACGACTTAAAATTCCATACTTCACCATAAGTTGCACTTATCGTGCCAAATATTCGATCAATTTCTCATCCAAGTTGACACAAAATACCCCTTCTTATGACCTTATCTTTGATACTACCTCTGTCATGACGCAAGAACACAATATATACAAGTCAAAAATAAATCGATAATAATAGTTTCATCAACCATAAAAATCTAACCCGGGTTTGACAATTCATACATATACGAGACCCTACATAATAAAACCCGCATAAGACCTTATCGGATATAAATTCGGACAAATATAATATACGACCTGCTATCGAAGTATCGCAAGGGAGGTATTTAACATTTCAACAACTCATTAATATAATGCAATAGCTCCAATATATTCCATACATGGATCAAGGCCCTCATTTGGCTGAAGACATAATCATAATATATCCCCGATATCTAAAATAAAACCAATATAAACATCTCTACTCACCGATAAAGATCTGCCGTACAGATAATGTCCAAACTCTACCAGCGTATCCAAGCCACTACTCTGAAGGGATAAAATATAAAAACGTGAGTTTAGAACTCAACAAGTATCAAATATATGTAAACAACACATATAAATCAGATGGAAGGGATCACGCATCACTAATTTTAGGAAAATAATTTCAACTTCATCACCTCTTGATCAGCTCTTCGTCATATTAAAAAACTACAACCCAAACTATAATTTAAAATATTATTATTGAACAATCCATACTGGCATGGCGACTCGCCAACCAAGTCACTCCTAATATCACATCAAAGTCCGATACCTCAAATAAAATCAGATCAGTCACTGATTTATATCTGCACACTCAAATCAGACACTGGAGTCCACAATCTTAATAGATCAAAGGTTTACCCATCAGGGGTGTTGCGTCCGAGTCCGATGGTTGTACGCTAATGACGTGTGATGACGTCAGGTGGACGGAATCAGCCGCAACACAAAGGATGAATGAGTGAATTGTTGGTGGACGAGCGTCTCAGTCCGAGAGGATGATAAGGGCGAATGAGCGCTAAGGGCGAATGAGCGCTAAGGGCGAGAGGGTGAGAGACAGTGAAAATGGATACACTGATTTTTACGTGGAAAACCCGCTTTTGAAACAGGGGAAAAAACTACGAGGCACTGGGCCTAGCAAAGATTCTCACTATCAAGTGCGCTGAGTACAAAGTTTAAAATACAATGAATATTTTATCTCTTTGAGCTTTTTCTTTCAGTAGCAAGAGCTGTAGGAAGTCGATCCTTTTTTTCTTTCGTGTGTTGAGTTGGGTATTTATAAGGGGGAGAAAATAGCCGTTGGCTTCTGACAGCTACTGGAAGGCTGGCCACCAACTTCCATGACGTGGCCATGCTGTGTCAGGCACGCTGGCGTGTACAGGCAGTTTTAGCTGTCAACGCCTATTTAGCCTTACCGTGTCAGGGATGTCAGTCTGTGATGTCAGTCTTTGAGGTGACAAGTCACGTTCTAGGGATCAGCGCTAGTTGAGGTGACGTATTATAGGCTTTATGCGTTTCCTAGGGAGCCAAAAGTGCTGAGCTGGCGTCCTCGGGTTTTTGGGACAGTCCTCGTTCTTCGTTGGTTTTCTTTATCTTTGGATGAGTCCGCGTACTCCAAGCAGCACCACTCTTCTTCTCGGACGCTTGGGAAAGTACTCGTCCTTTTCTGGCTTACTTTGACGTTGGGCAGAGTCCGCAGCCTATCTGTTTCTCCTTAGTTCTCGGACCTCTTAAGGGAGTTCTCGGCCGCTACTTGCAACTTTGCCTTGCCGGGAGGGCTCTTTAGTCCTCGTACTCGATGTCACGTGCTGTTTGCAGCGTCCTTTGACTTCTTGGGACTCCTGGCATTTAATCTTTGGGATATTTACACTGGGCTTTTTTATTTGGGCCATGCTTTTAAGGACCCCGGGTATTGAAACCCAACAAGGGGTAAACATCCTGAAAGCTCATTTTGGAAATTAGAAAAGTATAGAACATTTACATACCATATCAAAGCCTACAAACTTATTTTTGTGCCTTCACCAACTAAATTCACCTTCCTTACTATCTCGAATTCCAAATGGAGAATGACTTCTAAAAATTACCTTCACAAAACATCACAGAAGTGAAATGCAACACCG
Organism: Nepenthes alata; assembly: GCA_028571085.2. NCBI lineage: Eukaryota > Viridiplantae > Streptophyta > Magnoliopsida > Caryophyllales > Nepenthaceae > Nepenthes > Nepenthes alata. The sequence continues at coordinate 10,866 of JAOVVI020001048.1, read as the reverse complement.
AGAAACCCACCACTGGCTTGATGCACTCTCTAACTTATGGGCAGTAGACCGAACTTCATCTGAAAAACCGAAATCTCAAACACATCATCCACTTTTCAAAACTCAATTTAAGCCTTAATTGGATCTAACATTCAACAATTTTCAAAACTAGCTCACTCTTTATCGTTCAAATGGCACTCCATCGTACACCTATAGACCATCCTTCACATAGTAACCAAACTTTCAAAAATCGAGAGAAGACCGCAGGAATTAAAACATAAATCAAAACACGTTCTGGGTTTATTACATATTCATACGTACGAGGTATTCCTATCGCTCATCCGTGGGAAAAATCACGTATCTCGAATCACAGTCTACCCAAATACATGTAGAAATACAAAGTATGTACGAAATAAGAGAGATAAAGATCAATAATACCAACTTGATGAAGGGTTACCCTCGTCCGGTAACCACGACTATATCGGTTGCGATTTAAGCCTGTAGTTCAAGGCTCGGCAACGGTTTAGGCCAGTAGCTCAAGACCATCCATGTTCTCTGTCTTCCATAAATTAAAAACTTACTATATTTTATCACCCACGATTTTAGGTGCAACCTCAAGTTTTTGTTATAAATTAGGATATCGGAATATACTAGTTTTTCGTCAATTCCTTACGATGGTTCTCATTTAAATATACAGTGGGGTTAGGTTAACTATTAAACGCCTCAACCTTCGTGCCAGCGGAACGAGGCCATATCATATACGTCTCCGTCGGGACTAAGCCTCCCCGTTAGGATCGGTACCAAAATACTTGCCTCGGATCACATATAACGACCCATTGGTCTCGAACCACCATGGTCCCATAGTGATCCTGCCCCTAGCAGTATGCATGATTAATGCAATGCCTAATTCATGGTTCCATAATATACGGATATACAAATATACATATATATACTGTTTGGGTGTCCGAAAATCCTCCAAATTATAAATACTTATATAAAACCGCCGCACGACCAGTAAAACATACATGTAAATACATAATTAATAAATTAGTTGTATATAAAAATATATATATATTAGTAAATTCTTTCACAGTAGTCAAAATATATCAGAAATTAAATCAGACCAAGAATAGGGTTAGAGGATACTTGAATTGATTTTATACTCTACACATTTGAAAAAAGGATGTTCCGAAACATCCAAATCTGACATTTCTCTCTCCTTTTGGCGCGAAACACGTGCGCCCCTTCCTCTGTCCTTTGTTAGCAGCCTCCCGTGACACTGCCGCAGCTGTCACTGGTCCTCTACCGTCGCTCCACCACCATGCCTCCTCACGTGGATGTCACCGGCCTCCCTAGCCTCACCCAACCGACGACAATGCCGTTGCGCTACGATCTTTCTTCCTTACGCCGCTCGCGAAGCCACGCCGCTTCTTCCTCCTCGCGCTGCTTGCATCACTGCCGAACGCCACGGCCTCACCAGCAAGCCACCGCCATCGCCGACCCCTTCTCCCTCTCTCCTTCTCCTCCTTCTTCCTCCTCCTTCCCCCTTCCTCTACGCAAAACCCTAATCCCCTTACTCTCTCTCCTAGACTCCCTCTCTGTTTCCCTCTTCGATTCCTTTTCTTTTTTTTCTTTCCTTTTCTTATATATATATTATTTTTTATTTTACTTTTCTTTTATTTTAAAATCCAATCGATACTCGGGTAATAACATGGACGCACTTCGGGCACCACTCCGCACCTCTGATCATTCCCAAAAAGTTTATAATATTTTAATTTTAATTTTTTTCTCAACGTTCGAAATACCCAAAATTATAATAAATATGAAAATAATTCAAATGGGGTGGGGTTCAAAATATTACACATATAATTTACTTCTTCCTCTTCAGATGATTTTTCATATTTTTCATATTCTTTGTCATCTGAGAGGGATATATTTAAGGCTTTTTTCTGACGTTTAAAATTGGGGACTAAATTTGGATATAATTGAATTTGTGGCATTCATGACATTGAATTTCTGGAGGTTTTTTATTTTTTATATCTTTGTTTTCCTTTTTATCTTTCTTAACCGAGTTATGAGATAAGTTTATTTCTTTAGAGGTTTATTTATTGTTATTCTTTCTAAAAAAATTTTTAAGATTTTTAGCAAACAATGCAAAGTCATCATCGATGTACAACTCTTCATCAGAGTAGCGATATCTATCTTCCTTTACAATTTTTAAGACAATTGATATATTTCGTTTGGATTGAGGGAGAGTGTACTCATATATTTATAGATAGCCAACTAATTCTTCTATTTTTAGTTTATCGATGTCTTTGCTTACGTCAATAGTGGTGACATTTGGTCTAAATTGTTCAAATAAAGATGGCAGGACTTTTCGAACGATTCTATTTTTAAAAATTTATTTTTCGAAATTGAATGTAGACTTAACAATGCGATTCAATTTTATATAAAATTCATCAAAGATTTCATCATCTTTCACACAAATTTTCTCAAATTTAGTAGTGAGTATTTATAATTTAAGATTTTTAATATGTTTTGTTCCTTCGTGGGTAATCTTAAGAATGTCCAATGCCTCTTTTGAGGTCTCATACATAGAGATACGCTTAAATATTTTAGGAGATACGACTATAACGATAGCGTGTAACCCCTTATTATTCTAATTACATGCATCAAGTTCTTTTTTCGACCACAATAATAAAACTTTTGATTCATTACTCGTAATACTTCTCGGTGGAGTCCACACAATTTGGGTACTGGCTCAGATGCGCTTATCAAATGATCTGATAATCTCTCTCATATGAACTGATAGCGATTAACTTGTATACATCTAGATTAAGGTTGCGAATTGAGGGTGAGTTTTTATACTACTTGAAGGGAACAAACAGTTCCAAATCATAATAATATTTTAACCCCTCAATACATTTATGGAATAAAAAATACATAATATATAATACATGTAAAATATATTTTAATATAGATGAGCACAATAAATTACAAAAGCTATAATATAAATTACGAAAGTAATAATAATAAATGCGTAATTTTTTACGATGAAGAAAAATCTCGATAACCATAACTATCGAGTAATCCTCGATGGGTTTTAACGGTCAGAAAAGATATACACTATAAAAATTAACTTATAAATCGGGTAGTACTAACGCGCTAACCCTACTGACTTACACCCGTTTTGTGATCTTTACCGAGGAATTCTTTAAATTTTCCCACGACAATGAAATTGGACTCCTTTTGGTCATCATGTCAATCTTCTATTATGAACAGCTTGAATAGTCAAACACCATCGGAACCCCTTTTCCAGTCTACCGATATCGCCAACAAAGGTAAATAGATAGGAAGAGGTGTATGGGTAAAGTAAAAATGTTGAGAAAAAATCTTGACAAGAGAGCACAAGTATATAGTTTGGATTTCCTTGAATGGAGCAATGTTAAAGTATGAAAGATTGGAATTTGCTCTGAAAATATTCGTTAAATACTCAAGCAAGAGGTCTGAGAAAATGAAATAAGTCGCCAATATATAGGAAGACTTAAAAAACTTAGATTAAAAATATGACCGTTGATGAAATGCACGTCATGGTATTCGAGTGTGACTTAAGCACATGGCGGGCATGCCTGTGGTTCTATTAGAAACCTCCCAAGCGCTTGAGCAAGAAGTGAGCGAGTTTTGAGCGAGGGTCTACTAGTTTTGGCACCCTTGCCTGTTTGAACCACAGCTAACCAGGAGGCTGTAGGAGGACTAGCCTCGACATTCATTGGATGCTTTGTCACCAAAGCATCTAGAAGATCCATATGCATGTGATTTATAACACCACATGAACCTATGGCCAAACAAGGGCCAGAGAAAGCTAGCCGAGAAAAAAGACGAATGAAACATAAGGTTATTTTCCTTCAGCGACTTGGTCCGTTGCCCATTTGCCTCATCATCAGACAAAGTAGGGGACGAAACCTTTCGCATCGACAGGTTACCAGTGCACTATTCCAACTACTTCGTACAAGCTAAGAAGGCATCATCTGGGATAGGAGACTGAATTAGGATATCTCTCTACAACGGAGGGAAGGACTAGAGGATTGGGCTAGCGCATCTGCAAAGCCCGCTCCCGAAGATCACGAAGCGGTCAAAAGAGAAGGAGGAGATGATTGGGAATGAGCTAGTGAAGCCCCCAGGAGGCCAGCCATGGCCAATGCTGCTGAGGATACGGGCAAACTTCAACCATGAAGCCGTAGGTGGAAGAAACATATTTCAAAATCCTGAGAGAAGGGAGAGCATCCGACTGAACTTGGTCTCAAGCTGGATAGTGTCATCACAACACATAAGGGGAACCTCAGGGAAACTCCCCTGTCCCCTCGTGCTCGTCCTTGATCCAAAATGGTGATCCGCATTCCTTGCCTCAGGAAACTGACAAGCATTAATGCCTTTTTTTAGAATTTCGAATGTGGTTCCACAATAACTAGGTACACTATTTGTATAAGGCTCTATCGAGTGACCTATAACTGGGTCATTGCCTTTCTTATATATATATATCGAGTGACCTAACCTGCGGAATGCAGCTTAGAGGACAAGGACTAAGTTGAATTGGTACTTCAACATCTTGGTTACTTGAGAGGAGAGTTGACTTTTGGACAGCAAGCTTCTGATTCCGGGACGAAGGGCTTGTGGCTTCGAGATGGAGGGCTGAGATCCCCTTGGCGGTAGAAGGCTACTTGCCTCTGGACGGGAGGAGGGCCGAGGGCCTCATTGCAGCGGATAGCTCATGGCCTCCAGACGAGAGGAGGGCTGAGAGCCTCCCGGCGATGAAGTGCTAATGTCCTCATGTCGAGAAGAGGACTGGTGGCCTCCAGGTCCTCATCCTGCTCTCGTTGGAGATTGGCTAGCAACAGCTACACCCTTCTCCTAGGCCGCCATTCTGTTCTCATTGGAGATTGGCTAGCAACGGTTACGCCATTCTCCAAGTCATCTGGAGCTTTTTGAACTTCTTCGAACTTCTTTGAACTTGTTTTTTAAAGTTTGAGGTTGCTTACTTTTATAGTAGAATTTATAAATGCACTATTCCTCCAAAAATAATGTGTTACTCCTCATTTTGAAAAGAAATATGTAGGATTGTGGGCTTGCTATGGGGTATGATCCTTTGGGCCCATGGTTGCTGGACCCATCACTTTGAAAATATCTTCAAATTATAATTTAAAGAGACGGAGATGCTTAGTCATTTATTTTTTAATGTATAATTATAATATTATTATTTAAAATAATTTATTTTAATAAAATTTTCAATTCTTTTTTTGAAAATTTAAATCTAATTACCTATTAAAATAAATAGTCAAAATATAAAGAATGAGTATTTTCACATCTATGAAAGATAGAAAGCTTTCCGATGAATCTACTGTCTCCCTCTCCTCTTTAATAATTGTGTACATGAAAGTCCGATGAATAAATAGGAGAAGTTTTGTTCTTTGATTTTATTCTAAAATCCTTATTCATGAACATTTTATAGATGTAAAATTTTAAAGTAAATAAATTATCATTTTTAGTTATGTAACAGTAGGTTTCAATATAAGAAGCTCTAAAAGTAGGGAAAAAATCTAAATTTATTGTATTTTTATATTTGGTGTATACCTAAAATTTAAATTCAATTCGAAAAAATTCAGATATGTTTCTCGAACCATTCAATATTGATCTTGTTATCATAACTAAAATTAAGCACTCCGAAGGAATTATGATTCATTTTTTAAAATATCTTTCGATATTCAAATCAATTTGGTTTCTTAAAAACTTGAATATGGAAAAGATTGGGAAAATAAGAGATTGAAAGTTACGGGCTTGATTATGTATAATATCAGAAAAATAGGAAACTTTGATGGGTCTAGAATACAAGCCAATATATATTACTTGCTGGCAATTGATTGTCCAATATCATTTTGTGAGGGTCTTCTGGTTAGGTGTTATCCTTTCCCCTTCCATTCAAATGAGTCGCTAATGTAGCGAGACATGATGATCTTATTGCTGCGGCCAATGATCAACACTCTGACATTTTTCCTTTCTTATGAGTTGTTCGATTCAGTGTGTTTTTCTTAAAATGTAATATATAAATAGTTATCACCAAGAATGAATAAAAAGTTGATCACTTTTGGTTTTTCATGTTTGGATTTGCTAGACATATTTTTGTTAGCATATTCTTTGACCATGTCGGGTCGTTTGTTGATGAAGATCTATATTTGTTTTACATCCAATGGTAGTCAAAGTAACTCCCCCAATATCCAAGCCTACCTCACGTCCATTCTATGCCCAAAAGCTTCCTACAATCTATGGGCGCTCAATGAACACACGGGGAGCTCCCAAGCGCAATTCCCAGAAAGTTCTTGCTCGATGAATGTTCGAGGAGTGCCCAAGGTGCGACTCTTAGAAAGTCCACACTCGATACATGCCCAAGGCGTGCCCGAGGTGTGATCTTTAGAAAGTCTTCGCACGATGCACACTCGACGCGCAATTCTCAGATTGTGAGTTGTCGATGAATGCCTACTGTGCGCTCGAGTGCTTGGGTGCGTTCACCATCAAACCCTAGGTGTGCTCGAGCGCCAATGTGTGCATGTCTCCAATTGTCATATTTTTAAATGTTGGTTTTGTTTCTCTTTGTATATTTTTTACCTCCTTCTTCTTGAGTATGACTTTTTGACCTAATTTTTACAGCTTTATTGAGTATAACATTACCTTTTAAGCTTCCAATTTATGTCAAATAGGGAAAACTCCTTCGATTCTAGTTTTGTAATTTCAGAGTTTTTTGTTCTTCACCATTTGTTTGATTTTACTTTTTTTGACCTGTTAACTCTCGTGGGAGATGTGGGTGGCATGAAAAAAGAGTTCCAGTGGTATGCAATGATTCGATGATTTGTGAAAGAAGATTGAAAAAAAGATTGGAAGGAATTTGGTTCCGTGGTTATAGGCAAATCCAAGAAATTCTTTGGTAGGGGTCATAAGACGGGAGTAAGTCGATTAGGTGAGTACGTCTATACCATCCGATCTATAAGTTAATTTTTTTAGTGCATATCTTCTGGCGATTGAAGCTTAGAGGGTTTTACTTGATAGCGTAGTTATCGAGGTTTTCTTTTATCATAAAAAATTATGCATTGTTATTATTACTTTTTGCTTTATATTATACATTTTTTTGGTAGATTATCTAGATTCGAATATAATTTATACGTATTGTATATTTATGAATTTATTTATTTCTGAAATTTGTTAAGGGGTTTTGTTCTTTGAGATGTATAGTCTTTTTTAATTGGAATCAAAGTCACACCCTGATCCGCAACCCCGATCTACATGTATATGAGTGTATATCTATCCATTCCTTCCTCTTTTGATGAGAGCAATTACACTTATTGAAAAGTGCGTATGAGAGCCTTTCTCAAATTTATGAATGAGCGCGTGTAGGCCAGCACTCAAAATCTGGGTGGACTCCACCTAGAATTCTATGGGGGATAAACCAAAAGTTCTGTCCGTATGATCAAAGAAAGAACTTGACGCCTAAAATTAAAATAGTAAGGGGTTACATACTATTTTTATGGATTTATCCCTCGAAGAATTCAAATGTATCTCGATGTACGAGATATCTAAAGATGTGTGGAACATTCTTAAGATTACCAACGAAGGAACCAAATTAGTCAAAAATTCTAAATTACAATGCTTACCACTAGATTTGAGGAAATTATGATGAAAGATGACGATGCCTTTAATGACTTTTATACTAAATTAAATGATATTGTAAACTCCATATTTAACTTAGGAGAAAGGATTTCAGAAAATAGAATTGTCTTAAAAGTTCTTAAATCGCTTCTTGAATACTTTAAACCCAAAGTCACACAATCGAGAAAAATAAAGTTTTGGACGATACAAAAATTGAAGAACTAGTTTGATCTCCTCAAACCTATGAACTCACACTCCCACAGTCTAAGAAGACTAAATGAACTACCCTTAAATCGGTTAAGAAAGAGAGAGACCATAACTCCGATGAGGAATCGTATAGCAATAAAAATTTTTCTTTATTTGTCAAGAATTTTAAAAAAATTCTTGATAAAAAATAAAATCGTATCTGATAAACAAAATAAAAATTTAAAAATATCTCCTAAAAGTTAAACAAAAGACAGATGGGCGATCAACGACACCGAACCAAAAAATACTCAAGGAGTGTAATGCCATGAGTGTTAAGATTTTGGACATATTAGAGTTAAATGCCTGAATTTTAAATGCCAACAAGGCATAGCTATGAAAGCTAATATTATCTTGAGTGCTGATGAAGAAAAAGATATCAAAAGTTGTACAGAAGAAGGCCTAGCAAATTAAATGGCCTTTATGACCTTTGTGTGTGAAAATGACAAGAATTTAGAAGAAAATTTGGATCAAATTGATAACTCTGAAAAATGAGTCAGAATCTCATTTTTGTGACATTCATGACGCTTATAATAAACTATTTAATGAATGTCTAAAGGTCAACAAAACTAATATATCTCTAAAGCACAAATTGGCAGAAACTGAAAAAGAAGAACTCACTTTTAGAGCTGCATTGGATGGAAAAACTCAAGATATTAAGAAATTAAATAAATCATTCACAGAAAATGTCAAGACCCTTGAATCGGATCTTACAACTGCACACAAGGATCTAAAATAATTTTTCAAATAGGTCCAAGCAATTGGTCTATATGCTCGGTCTTGGAAAAGTTGGCAAAGACAAAATTGAGTTGGGATATTCTATAAATGCCTTGAAAGCAAACATTAACCCACAAATAGTTTTTGTTCGAGCTACTTCCATGCGAGGATGAAGTGGCATGTCTTCAGTCCCCATTGATCAAATGTCAAGAGGTTTTCTAAAGATACAAGCTAATGAATCGAGTATTCCACCCTCAAAGAGTGGACGAAACATTGGTGTTAATTGCACTAGGAAGAAAGTTATAAATCTGATGTCTTTACTAACTCTGTCTCGACATGCCATGGGTGCAAAAAAGTTGGACATATTTGTCCTTATTGTTATGCAACAAATTTTTTGGAATAATTATAGGGGAAGTTTAAAAATAGAGGCCCTCATTAACTATATCAAATTTTTGAATGATCAAGTAATGAATTGAAAGAAAAATAATGAAATTTGGAGAGAAAATATGGGTCAAGAAGAGTGATGTGTCACATCAATGAGTGAAACTATCCTTACAATACTTCTCCCTCGAAGGTTGAGGGCGTCCTCCGTCCTTCCTTTCACGAGGCTAAATCGGATGCGAATCCCACCTCTTGGTCTGCCATTGTTCAGAACGGAGGTAAACCCTTGGCCTCTGAGCTGAAATTCTTCCCTCCGTTGGGTGAGATTGGCGACGGCGATTGCATCTCCCCCCCTCCTGAGGTCCTCGACCAAGGTAGGCGCTTTTGGGGTTCCTCTTTGGTTGGCTATTTCTTCGACCGTCCTCCTCACTTTCGGGCGGTTTGCTCCATTGCCCGCCTTCTCTGGGCTCGCTTTGGCCTGGAGCACGTTGCAACCAACGACGAAGGTTTTTTGATCTTTCGGTTCCCTTCCTTGGCAATGATGGAGCAATGCTTGGCTGCGGGTCCTTGGATGATTGCTGGGAAAGCCTCTGCCTTAAGCAATTTTGCCCAGGTATGAAGCTGACCCGAGATTTGCAGTATTCCTTCCCTGTTTGGGTTAATTTGTCCAATGTGCCGATTGTTTTCTGGACGCCATTGGGGCTGGGTTGGATCGCTAGCTCTATTGGGAAGCCGATCCACCTCTGTCCCAGAATCGCCAAATTGGAAAAGCTCGATGTTTCCAGGATTTGTGTGGAGATTGAAGCAGATGCTGCCTTCCCCTCGAAGATTGCTGTGCATTCGTTCAACTCCAAGTTTGTGGTGGATGTCGATTACTCTTGGAAACCGTCCAAATGTGGACGGTGTCTATTGTTTGGTCATGTGGAGGCCAATTGCAAGGCCCCAAAGACCCGTTCTGTTGCTGGAAATCCTCCCAGACCGCGGGCTGTGCAAAATTGCCGTCCTTTGACTACGTCCTGTCCGGCTGTCTTGCCGTATGAGGTAGAATGCCCTGGCAGCTACTTGGCTGTGCAGACTCTAGCCAAAAATCTGGGATTGGTCCATGCCTCTGTTTCTCCTCTTGCTACTGCTGTCTCGTTGAACAGGGTAGACGAAGTGTGTGATCCCCCTGGTGGCAATTGTGCGACGGTGATGAGGTCGCCTGATCCTAGGTTCGATCCTGGTGTTTCTGAGTCTGTAGGTGTGGGTCATCCTTGGGATTCTCTGTCCGGGGCATTGTTGAGTGGCTCTGCTGGATCTGGTATCCAGTTTAAAGATGGCGTTCAATTCCCCTGCAGTGAAGAGGTGGTGAATGTCGTCACGCATAAATCTGCCATGGACAGATTTGCCTCTGCCGATACCTTTCCTGTTCCTGCTTTGGGTGTAGGATCCCCTGTAGATGGCAGCACTTCCTGGCTTCATGCTGCCTCTGCCCCTGCCTCATCCAAGTCCGCTACTTTGATGAAGGAGCCAAATTCTTTTTCTGATTCGCAGGTTGGTTTGCTGCTTTGGAAGTGCATCTTAATTGTGAGAGGCCTGTGGGTGACGTGGCTCTCCCAGCTGGTGAAAATCGGGGTATTGATTGGGATTCTGATGCTAGTTCTTCTCAGTCCTCCGACGGCTGGTCTGCTGAGGATTGTGTACCGTGCTCGTGTCTCCAACGGTTATATTTTTAAACGTCGATTTTTAGTCTCTTTATATATCTGTCACCTCATTCTCCTTGAGCATGACTTTTTTGCCTAATTTCCATAGTTGCACTAAGAATAACATCACCTTTTAAGCTTCCAATTTGTACTTATTAGAGAAAACTCTCCT
>JAOVVI020001047.1:0-15670 GCA_028571085.2 Nepenthes alata | reverse complement strand
AAAAACTCTACATAATTATACTAAATATTATATTTTCTTATCTCAAAGAAAAAATATTTATAATTTTTTCACAATTTTTAGAATTGTTTTCATAATCCTTTCAAATAATTATCATGTAGTGCATGAAAATTTTACGAAAACTTAAATACGAAAATTTTAGAAAATATAAATGGTACATTATGAAATTTTCAAAAAATATACAACTATTTATAACAAGAATTACAGAGAAAATCAAAAAATTCTATGATTCTCACATTTTTTTCGATTGTCAAATATGTAGGGATAAATTAATAAAATTTCAGAATATGTAAAGTATATATTTAGTGATTTTAATATATAGAATATTATGTACAAATTTAAATCATACAAGATCTGTTTAAACATGATTTCAATACATGCATAAGTAAAAAAATACATAGAACTTACTTGACAATATGATATATATGAATTTAGCACATGAAATTTACAAATATTGAAAATGAGAGTCCATACATGTAGAGTACAAACAGTCTATTTACGAAAGTATAACATGTATAAACGTTAAAAATAATTTATGCTTAAAAAGTGGAATAATTTAGTAATAAAGGAAAAGAGGTTTAGGGTGCACTTGCCATAACTTCAGTTTCACTAAAATCTTGCTTGGATTCACTTCTATTAGCCTTCTCTCTCTTTCTCTCTCTTCTCCTTCTCTCTCCTCTCTCAAAATCTGATAGAGAATGATCAAAAATTTGCCGGATATGACTTGTATAGCAGATTGACGCACGTACACTCGTCAGGCGAGTATCGAGTGCCACGACCAAATACTATAAGGTACGAGTTCCTAAAATATAATAATTCTAGTAATTAAGTTAATATAATTAATATAATTAAGTTTGGGATAAGTAAATTTAAAAAAACTAGAGAATTAATCTTAGTGCAAGAAAATTTAAGGCTGGGCTTGTTGCGGGCTTGTGCCCAACAGAGGATGCCAATTCCAAAAAGGTTGGGCTCGCTGTAATGTCCCAGTTTTTCAAATAAAGTAATTATGGCCGGAGTGCAAGGTGATGGAAGGCTGGAGTTGATTCGTGTGCTGTCAGTCAAAGTGATTTACATGCTACCGGTTGAGGTTGATGATGGGCGAAGATGATGGAGGGTGAAGTGCAAGATAAAGTTGATGAAGGCCGAAGTGGCCTTGTGAGTGATGGAAGGCCGGAGTGGCCATATGAGTGATGGAAGGCTGAGTGGCCTTGTGAACTCATCAAGGCCGGAGCTCATGAAGATGGGTGAAGTAGCTTGGCGAGATAATCATGGCCAAAGTGCATGATGCTGGCCGGAGTTCAAGGTGACCGGCCGAACTTGATGTTGATAGCCGAAGTTGATTAGAGATGGCCGGACTTGGTGAAGTGATGGAAACTAGAGTGAATTTTAAAGTAAAATGCTGAAGTAAATTTTTAAAGTAACTTTTCCTTAATAAAATATTTTACTTGAAATTGCTAACGACTGGAGTAGACTAAATTTTATAAAGATCGACTTTGATGACAGCCAGAGTAAATTTACCAACCTCATTGACTTCTTTTCACCTAATCAAAGTAAGTAAATTGCCTCCACCAACCTCGCCGACCTTCTAGAAAATAAAGTATAAAGTTGATGACTGACCTCACCCACTCTCACCTAACCTATCGTCTATAAATACTTAGCTCGATAGTGAGGAAAGAGTTAGAAAAATCTGTGAAGAAAGGGGAAGTAGGAGATGAAGAGGAAGGAGTCGTAGGCCAAATTGAAGGAAGGAGTTTGAAAACCAGGTAAGTGTACTCTCTGTTTTTAAATTTAGGTTTTAAGAATGTTTTAATGCAAGCATCTCTACAGTTTTGCTAATTTATGTTTTGAATTTGTTAAGCATTGTTATTATTATGCTCTCTTTGTTAAGTTTTTACGTGAAGCATGCCATGATAATTTTCTCTCTCTGAACGATGTTAATGTTTATGAATGCATTATTTAAGAACTTTGGTTAATTGCTTTCGTATGAAGTCTAATCATTTGCCTATCTGTATAAAGTCTAATCACTTGCATATTTACTTGAAAATTAGTTATTTGTATAAGTCTAGTCCTCTGCATATTTGACGAAGTCCTATTATTTACATCATGGAAGAACGTTGTTAAATTCCGATTGCATGTTCGAAGAAGCCCGATTATTTGTATTTTTGCACGAAATTGGGTTATTCAACTGCTTGACGTCCAGATATTTGCATGTTTAAAGAAGTTGGTCACGAGCATATTTAAAAGAAGTTAACTGTTTACATGTGAAAGGTGTCCGGTTATATGCATTATTGAGTAGCTTCAGCTATAAGAACTTTGAACTCTTGAAAGCACATGGTTTCGCATTTGATTTATTGGTCAAGAGCTACGGACCTTAAATGTAGCCGTTTTGTTGGTCAAGAGCTACGGACCTTAAATGTAGCCTTTTATGGGATTTGATGACTCAGAGGGTCGAGAACTGTAGATCTTAAATGTAGCTATTATTTGAGATATGTGGGCCAAGAGTTACGAACCTCAAATGTAGTCGTTTTTGTTGGTCAAGAGCTATGAACCTTAAATGTAGCTGATTTTTGATGGAAAAGAATTTGGAAATAGAAGCATGTTTTTGAAATATATCTGCACGAAATTGACTTCGGCTACAAATTATGAAACTGCTTGCACAAATGTTTTCATTACATTCTGTCTGTTTTCTCCATGTTTATGACCATGCATGATTTATGGATATGAGTATCTTGTTGGGCTTTTTAGTTCACTTCTCTTCTATTTCTCAAATGATGATGAGTTTATACCAGACGAGAAAGAATAAAGTCTGAAGGACTAGCTAGGCAGAAGACCGGCTGGAAATTAAATAGCCATGCCTGAGTGATAGAGATGTAAATCTCTTTTGATTCTTTTGGAAAAAATTTGTAAAACGATTCTGTTATACTAATTAATGGGTAAATTCTATGCTTCTGCCAATTCTCAGTTTGGGAAGAATTTGTAGCTCCTAGTGGCATCTCAATTCGATTTGTGAACTTGCGTGTTTAGCCAACCGACCTCTAATCCTTGGACGGTCAAGATATTGACCAATATAATTCGACTAACCCACTTCATCGGGCCAACTCAAGAAGTTCGGCCTTACGTGATCCTATGCACGCAATGGAAAATATAAAGAAAAATTTAAATACACCCACATATATATGTATATATATATATATGTATGTGAATATGTATAAGCACATGAATTGACGGAGGCCGTATAGGGTGGAATATGGCCGGTCCGTAAAACTCTATGAGGGCTTGAGCCCAAAAGTGGGTGCCAAATCCAGTAGGCTCCAGGGTCGCCACAAGCTCGAGTTGTATGGCAACACAAAATCCAATGGCGAGAGCGTCCGCTGCGTGCTCGCCATGCACTTGAGTGTGCCACACTCGCTTGATTGGCGCTTGAGCACCAATCTATTTTAAAGGCCGACCAGGGCTTTGTGATCTTCATTTTTTCACAGACCAAAACCCTAAGAGAGAGAGAGTGTGAAGAACAAGAGAGAGAAGGAGGAGATTGAAACCTATGAGTCTGAATCCGTCTGAGAGTTAGGTAGAAAAGTAGTAGATTGGATCGAGATAAGTGTACTCATACCCTCTTTTTTCTCACTTTCGATTGTTATTTATTTTTTAGGTATTTACATTCTGGGTACCCACCCAAATCATATAAAACATGGAAACCATGACTCTTACATAGATTATTTGTGGTTTGATATCCGTTTTCCCCACGTTTTGCACGGATTTCACTTCAGTGAAACCACAGACCCGCACCCAGCTCCCGTACCCATTTCGATTCAAATCCTATACATAAATTGTCCTTAATTATGTATTACCCATGTCTTAATTGTGTATATACATCGGTTGGATGCCCAATTTTTCAAGAATTGACCCATTCGGCACGTCTGAAGGCTCTGGATCAGCCTGAATACTATTCATTCAAAACAATTATTAAGTTTGCGTGATTTCACCCGATTTAATTATTATGTAAGCTATGTTTAATTACATGTGTTTAATTGTAAGCTCTGAAAAAATATGTTTGTCTTTCGTTTGTAATGAAAATATGGTTAAGAGGCCTCTAAAGTTATAATTATCTCTCAATGGTAAGAATTTCTAATCTTCCCTATACATAATGATGTCCATGCATACTAATTGAGTCATGAGAAGACTTAATTCCAAAAGAAAGATAAAAATTGTACAAATATTTAGAGGAAAACACACAATTTGTAACATGATTGAATTGTTCTCCTGGATGGAGGAAATTGTGATGAAAGAAGTATGATAGACCTTCCCTTAAAAGAATAAGAAATCATGAAACCAGGACCATGGATTCATCCTTTGAAAGGTAATACCCCTTGGCATGCCATTGGTGTGACAATGGAGACTCAATGATTGCTCTGGCCATATATTGTAGTTGGTGATACTCTTAACAAGCCTTAGTATATTACTGTGGAAGGACAACAACTACCTATGGTCCCCGGGGGACATGGGGGCATATGTGTATGGCCTGTCTATAGGCATGATATCTAGATGGCCCGCCTCTAGGTCGATAATTAGAGCTTACACCCTTAGGTCATGTGGATAACATGACCATTTCTTCATTCTCCCGCATCTTTAGCTAATAAGGTTTACTAATCCTGATCTGCAAAGATTAATGTAATCATAAAAGTGCATGAAAATATTGTTAATATCATCATGCATCCTTACACATCACTTCCCTCTCATCTCCTATTTCATTTGTATATGTATATTACTTATGATTTGCTTATGTTACACTTGCTGAGCTATTAGCTTACTCTTACTTCTTCTTCCTTTCAGATGAGTACGCTCTTATGCCTGATGAGTCTGAGTAGGCCGTAGGCACAGGATAGGCAGCTGGATATGATGTGGAGAGACTTTTGAGCTTAGCTTCATGACTTGTATATTGACAGAAAATTTGTGTAAATTATTTTGGTACTTATGGTCATATGTGTATAATGATGATGATGATGGAGGTATAGTTTAGTTTCCACTATATATGATGGATATAGTAGTTTCCGCAGGTTTTTATGATTATATTTGTTTATCCAGTGACATCTTGTTTATACCGGCGTTGTACCTAGAGTTATAACGCCAGTGCCACACGTTGTGTATTTGTGGAAGTTGGGATCCTGTGTATGTGTTCTATGTGCATTGTGCATGTTGTACAGGTTTTGTATTTAGCAGACATTCATTTTATAGATGAAACTTTATCAGATTTTTGGTAGAATTATGGTCCGTTATAGTTGGTATCAGAGAAAGAGATGCCTTAGGATTGATTTGGATCTTATGCGGAAGTTTAGGGTAGTATAGGCTAAGATTGAATAGGCCGATGTAGGAATAGAATGACTTAGTTAGGACACATAGTTCTAGTTACCCTAGCATGCGTAACTTAGACTAGAACGAAGTTAGGACGGTAGTTTTATTTAATTGCGTAAGTTATAATGTTGTAATTAGAGCCCGATCTTTTGACTAACTCGTAACTATTCGTATTTCAGAAGTATCTCCCAAAGCTGATCATGCCACCTAGACATAGAGGCTCGTGAGGGGGTGGTCCGCCACAAGACCAGGAGGCCAAATATTTGAATCTGTTGGGTTGAATGGCGAACATTATTGAGAATATGGAGCAAAGGAATCTCTCCCATGTTCCCACTCCAACTCCGGTACAGGCCCCTGCAAATCTAGGACCATCTGCTTATGATTGCTTCATTCACGAGTGAGTCCCAAAGTGTTTGCTGTGATTCGATGCTCCGAGGAGGATTGGATTCTATTTGCGTCCTACCGGTAGGAGGGTGAGGTGCATCATTGGTGGCAGATGAAGAAGAGAGCCCTTGGGGTGCCTAAGGACAAGATTACTTGGCCGATATTTAAGGAGGCATTTATGGAGAAGTATTTCCCTTCCAGCCTCCGTGTCTAGAAGGAGGAGAAGTTCATTTGTTTGAGGTAGGGTGGTCAGACCAAGGCCGAGTATGATGCCAAGTTTATTGAGTTGTCACAGTTTGCCTCTTATATGGTTGAAGATGAGGAGAAGAAGGCGAGGAAGTTTCTGCAAGGCTTACGGGATGATATTCGCAAGTAGTTGGCAACTCTCAAGCTTACGACTTACGGTATTGTGTTGGATCGCGCCCTGATCCACGAGCAAGAACTTGTGAAGGAGGAGTTCTTCAAGAAGCAGTCGCCGGGAAAGAGTGGTTTTGGTGCTAGTTTTGGTGCAAGTTCTTGGAGGCCATTAAAGAAGTAAAAGTAGCCAGAGTTTGGTAGGAAGGGTAGTCACCCCTTTACATCTTCTCAAGCTTCAGCAGGCCTATGTCAACGTTGTGAGAAGATGCATGGGGTAGGCCTTGTTTTAAATTGATAGGCAGCTGTTTTAATTGTGGCAAGAGGGGAACAAGGTCAAAGAATACGCTCATCTGCCACAAGGCCGTACTTTCAAGCCTGTTGTTCAATAAAAAACTTTTGCAGTATCCGCAAGTGAGGCCAAGGCATCAAATAATGTGGTGGAAGGTATTCTCTCCATTTGTGGCATTCCTTGTACGGGGCTATTTCATTCTGGGTCTACGCATTCATTTGTTTCTCTCTGATTTGCCTGTCTTGTTGCATACTCTCCCATGACTATTGATTTTTCTCTGGTTGTATTGATACCCATGGGATCCTCTATTACTACCAATGTTTCTTACCCTTGGTGAATTGTTGAGGTGAATGGGTTACCTTTGGTTATGGATTTGATTCTTCTAACTATGCATGATTTTGATGTTATTCTAGGTATGAATTGGTTGTCAAAGTATCATGCAACTATTGACTGCTTCCACAAGAGAGCAGAATTTGCAATTCTAGAATGTGACCTTTTTCACATACAAGGAATTCGGAGATTGAAGGAGTCTAGCTTTATTTCCACTATCCAAGCTCGTCATTTGTTGAAGAGCGGTTGTGAAGCCTTTCTGGTTTATACTACCTGTGACATCTAGAAATATTTTTATCTGATTAAATTAGAATTATTTATTATTTTGGATAATTTTTGGTAAGTCGGACATGAGAAAAATTAATTAAATATTATAAAATTTTGGAGAAGAATTAGATTTGGTGGCCCGGCGTTCAAAGTGTGCCGTTCAGTCGCCCGAAGATTGATTTGGGTTTTTGTGATTTAAAATGGATATATATATATATATAATAACATATTTAATAATAATAATAATAATAATAATAAACGTAAGAAAGCAGGAAAGAAAGGGGGGAAAATTCTGCCCTCATGCCGCCCTCGCTCTCAAGCGACGCTTCCCTTCCCCTTTTAAATTTAGGGAAATTAGTTGTTTGGTGATTAAGATGAAGGAGAACAGCAGCAGCCGACGTGAAGAAGAAAAAAGAAAGCAACGTGCGCAAGGGTTTCGCTAAGATGAAAAGGAGGAAAATCTTTCGTTCCAATCTGCTCCGGGTAAAAATGACGGTAGCTCGGGTTAAGGCAAGTGTACATCCAACTTCGTTCTTCGTTTTTACCGTGTTTTGACTTCTCCATTTTTGTTCTTTACGTTCTAAACTGTCACCCCTCATGATTTATCGCGATTACCGTAGTTTTTTGATAGATATATAACTAAAATTGATGTTTATACATGATTATCATGCGTTATGACTTCAATTTCATGATTTAGCTCACATTTTGTTTCGTTTCATGTTTGTACGGCATATTGGAAACCCTAACTCGAAATTGGGGTGTGAATTTGTGTTAAATTCATGTTATGTGTATGTTTTAGGAATTATAGTTTTGATTTTGTAAATTGGCCCAAGTTTCAAGCATGAAATTTGCCCGAAACTATTTCCCGAAACCCTTGCATGAAAATTTGGGGATTTTGTTGAAAATTGAGAATTTTGATAATTTTAAATGTTAATTATTGCTTTGATAAAGTTTATTGAACTATCAATATTCAAAAATTCTGCATAGAACTATATTGTAGAACTATGGAAACCTTCTAAGACTATCTGAAAGACTAACTATATGAGAATAAACTTGGCTTTGAAATAGATTAAATTTGATTATAGAATTTGGAACAAAGGATATGACATGGCAGGTAATCGAGGACAAATTATCGAATCATCTAACTATCGAACTATTGGACTATCAAAATATCAATGGAGACATACTATCGAACTATCGGTCTTTGATTGGGTGGATTGAATACAATCTGTCCTCAATTATACCGATTGGGTCCCTAGAAATATCGAACTGAAATGTCTGAAAAGAGAATAAGATTTGGAACTGTTATAAATTCTGATACATGTTTGAACGCCTTCGTTCTATTGTTATCAATATTATCGTAATTTCTGTTCTATCGAATATATGTGTCGTATTCCAGTGTTATCGTATATTCTATTTCATCGATTATATGTTCTGTAATCCTGATGTTATCGTACTTTCTACTCTATCAAATTATACGTTCCGTACTTTCGTTAATATCACATTTTTTATTCTGCATCTGTTCTGCATAAAAGCATATCACCTGCATATTTTATGGTACACTACTGGATTTCGGCTCACTATTTTACTATTTTTATTCCAGATGAGTTAGTGTCAAATGAGAAAGAATAGTTAAAGTCCTTCCTGAAGATCTTTGGATACGGGAAGATATTTTGGAAACCTTAGAAGGAAGTGGCTTGAATGTAAATACCAAATTTTGTATATAGATTATATGTATATGAATCTTGTGTATGATAAATGTGATGAAACAGAGATGTATTTCGTCCGCAGGTTCTTGATATGGTTGTAGCTGCTTCCGTTATTTTATTTTGGCTATGTGAAGATCGTAGTTGGCATCTCTTATGTTTTTCTAGATATAGTGGATAGGATTACATTATTTGAGCCATGAATGGTATGGCCGCCTGCGGTCCTACGTATTTGTGTTGTAGGAGAATTTATGATATTGGCTTAGTTTTGTGCTTGTATATGTATGAATCAAACATGTTGTATTTTTGGTTTCAGTCAAATTGCAGAGGAAACTCTGCAAAAATTTCTATGAATTTTGTAACTATTAGTTTTATTTGTTTATTGACGGAAGGTCTTTAAAGGATAAGGATTTGTTCCATCACACTAGCATTGCGGAGAGTCGAGATTTGTTTGCGAAGGAGATTCCGGTGGTGTGCGAGTTTGTGGACGTGTTTCCCGATAAGTTATCTACTCTACTGCCACACCATGAGATTGAGTTTGGAATTGTACTTATGCCAGGATCGGCGCCTATTTTGAAGACCCCTTATCGCATGGCCCCTGCTAAGCTGAAAGAGTTATATAGTAGTGGCAGGATTTGCTTCATATGGGTATTATTAGACCTAGTGTTTTTCCATGGGGTGCTCTGATCCTATTTGTAAACAAGGACAGGACCTTGCAACTTTGCATGGATTACCATGAGTTGAATAAAATCACGATAAAGAATAAGTACCCATTACCACAAATTGATGACATTTTCCATCAATGTAGGGAACCCGAGTGTTCACAAAGATCGATCTTCAGTTGGGGTATCATCAGCTCCGGATCAAGCAGGACGATGTAGCGAAGATGACATTTTGAACGAGGTATGGCCATTATGAGTTCCTTATTATGCCGTTCGGATCGACGAATTCTCCTACAGTGTTTATGGATCTAATGAATTGGGTCTTTCAGCCTTATCTGGACACGTGTGTGGTGGTCATTATTGATGATATCTTGATCTATTTGAGGACTATTGTGGAGCATGAAGAGCATTTGAGGATTGCCCTTTAGACCCTCAAGGAGCATCGATTATTCATAAAGTTGAAGAAATGCAAATTCTGGTTTGAGGAGGTCGCATTTCTGGGCCATGTCATTTCAAACGGCGGCGTAGCGGTAGATTCGAAAAAGGTCAAAGTCATAATCAGTTGGGATCGACCAACAATCATGAAAGAAGTCCGTAGCTTTTTGGGTATGGCTGGCTATTATCATCGATTTGTAGAGAATTTCTCTTACATTGCGATACCGCTTACCCAATTGATGAAGAAGGAAGCCAAATTTGAATGGACTGAGGAATGTGATCGTAGCTTCCAAAAGTTGAAAGATCGGTTGATTTCTTCACCGATTCTGACTCTTCCTGATGATTCTGGTGGGTTCAAGGTGTATTGTGATACTTCCAAGGTCGGGCTCAGATGTGTTCTTATGCAGAATGGGAAGGTGGTCACCTATGGGTCTCGGAAATTGAAGACCCACGAGAAGAACTACCTAACTCATAATTTGGAGTTGGCTGCTATGGTATTTGCTTTGAAGATCTGGGGGCACTACTTGTATAGTGAAAAATTTTTGGTGTACTCCAATCATGAAAGCCTCAAGTATCTATTTTCATAGAAAGAGTTAAGAGGCAACGGTGATGGATCGAGTTCCATAAGGATTATGATTGTGAGATCTAGTACCAGTTGGGGAAGGCAAATGTGGTTGCGGATCCCCTGAGTCGCTAGACTAGCTTGGTGGCGATTATGCAGATTAAACAGATTGAGATGTTGGATTGTCTGAAGTCTTACCACATCTATAGTTATGTCAATGGCAATAGGATGATGTTATCCTTTTTGCAAGTGCAGCTCGAGATCCTCTAGAGGATCAAAGAAGGGTAGGTGAATGATCCATTTTTATGGACATGTTGGTGATCTTGGTAGAGATTTTTGAGTTGATTTTAGTGTTCGTGCAGAAGGAGTTTTATGATTCCGGAAGCGGCTATGTGTGCCCGATGATAAGGAGCTGATGGAAGAAATCATGAAGGAGGCATATCGGGTCAGGTATACTATTCACCCAAGGATCAACAAAATATACTTTTGAGGAAGATGTTATAGTGGAGGAATATGCGTAGGGAGATAGTCACTTTTGTTGGCCAATGTCTCATCTGTCAGTAGCTTAAGGCTGAGAGGAGGAAGCCTTCATGATTATTACAGCCGTTGTCCATCTCAAGTTGGAAGTGGGAGGACATTTCGATGAACTTTGTTTCCGATTTTCCTAGGACTCTCGAGGAATCACATTGCAATCTGGGTTATTATGGATTGGGTGATTAAATTTGCATATTGTATAGCCATTTGGACTACGTATTCTCGTGATCGCCTGGCACAATTGTATGTCAGCAAGGTTGTTAGATTGCATGGTGTGCCAGCATCTATTGTGTTTGACCATAATCCACGTTTCGTCTCTAAATTTTTGGAGAGCTTGCATCTGGAGTTAGGGACGAATCTAAAATTTAGTTTGGCTTACCATCCCGAGACTGATGGTCAGTCAGAGCAGACCATTTAGATTTTTGAGGATATGCTTCGAGCCTCAATGATGGAGTTTATAAGAAGTTGGGATGATCACCTTGCGCTAGCGGAGTTCACGTACAACAATAGCTTCTAGGCAAGTATTGGTATGGCTCCGTTTGAGGTACTATATGGCAGGAAGTTCCCATCTCCAATCCATTGGGAGGAGACTGGAGACGGATGACTCATGGCACCCAATGTTATTAGAGAGACATCGAAAAGGATTGTTGTGATTATTGATAAGTTGAGGGTTGCCCAGAGTTGGCAAAAGAGATACCCTAACCGAAGAAGATCAGAGCTTCGATTCGAGGTCGGTGATTTTGTGCTCCTTAAGGTTTTGCCGTCGAATGGAATCACAAAGTTTGGCGTCAAAGAAAAGTTGAGGTCGCGTTATATTGGACCGTTCGATATCTTAGAGAAGGTAGGAGAAGTGGTGCATCGGTTGGCGTTGCCACCAAGTTTGACTGAGGTGCATAGCGTCTTCCATGTATCGATGTTGGGGAAGTACATCTACGATCCGGCACACATCATTGATTATGGTCCCTTGATTATTATTGAGGATCTATCATCTTTAGAGGAGCAAGTGGAGATCCTAGATCGCAAGGATCAGATTTTGCACTCGAAGACGATCTCTCTCGTGAATGTGTTATGGAAGAATCATTCCCGCGAGGAGGTGATGTGGGAGAGAGAGGACGAAATTTGAGAGAAGTATCCCCATCTTTTCTAAGGTATGTAGGTTTAAATAATTCCTGAGGTTTGTTAAATTTTGAGGATGAAATTTTAGAAGTAGGGGAGGATTGTAAGGTACGGGTTCCTAAAATATAGTAATTCTAGTAATTAAGTTAATATGCTTGACATAATTAAGTTTTGGATAAGTAAATTTGAAAAAACTAGAGAATTGATCTTAGTGCAGGAAAATTTAAGACTGGGCTCACGCAGGCTCAAGCCCATTAAAAGGCACCAATTCCAAAAGGGTTGGGCACGCTGTGGGCTTGAGCCCAAAAGTGGGCACCAAATCTAGTAGGCTCTAAGCTCGTCGCTAATTTAAGCCCAGATGGCGGCGCAAAATCAAGTGGCGAGAGTGCCCGTTGCGTGCTCGCCTAACTGGTGCTTGAGCACCAGTCTATTTTAAAGGCCGAGCTGGGCTTCATGATCTTCACTTTCCCGTAGACCAAAACCTTGAGAGAAACAGAGAGAGAGAGTGCGAAGAACAAGAGAGAGGAGGAGATCGAAGCCATGAGTCTAAATCCGTCTGAGAGCTAGTTTAGAAACTAATAGATCGAGTCGAGGTAAGTGTACTCATACCATCTTTTTCTTCTCTTTTGATTGTTATTCATTTTGTTTTGGGTATTTTTGTTCTGGTACCAACCCAAATTATGGAAAACATGAAAGCCATGACTCTTACATAGATTATTTGTGGTTTGATGTCTGTTTCTCCCACGTTTTGCGCGGATTTTGCTTCGGCAAAGCCCTAGACTTGTGCCCAGCTCCCATACCCCTTTCGATTCAAACCCTATGCATAAATTATCCTTAATTATGTATTACACATGCCCTAATTGTGTATATGCATCGGTTGGACGTCTGATTTTCCAAGAATTGGCCCGTTCAGCACGTCCGAAGGCTCTAAGTTGGCCCTGATATTGTTCATCCGAGACAATTATTAAGTTTGCATGATTCCACCCTATTTAATTATTATGTAAGCTATGTTTAATTGCATGTGTTTAATTGTAAGTTCTGAAAAAATATCTTTGTGTTCCGTTTGTGAAGGAAATATGGTCAGGAGGCCTCTAAAGTTATAATTATCTCTCGGTGGTAAGAATTTCTAATCTTCCCTATGCATAATGATGTCTATGCATACTAATTTAGTCATGAGAAGACTTAAATCCAAAAGAAAGAAAAAAATTATACAAGTATTCAGAGGAAAATCTACAAATTGTTACATGATCGAATTGTTCTCCCGGATGGAGAAAATTATGCTGAAAGAAGTATGGTGGACATTCCCTGAAAAGAATAAGAAATTATGAAACTAGGACCCCAGATTTATGTTTTGAAAGGTAATACCCCTTCACATGCCATTGGTATGACAGTGGAGACTCAAGGATTGTCCTTTCTGCGTATTATAGCGGGTGATACTCTTGGCAAGCTTTAGGATATTAGTGTGGAAGGATGAGGACTGCCTTTGAGCCTCGTGGCACATGAGGGCATATGTGTATGGCCCGTCTATAGGCATGATATGTAGATGACCCATCTCTGGGTCAATAATAGGAGCTTACGCCCTTAGGTCATGTGGATGACATGACACTTTTCTCGTTCTCCCGCACATTTAGTTAGTAAGGTTTATTGGCTCTGCTCCGTAAAGATTAACGTAATTATAAATGTGCACAAAAATATGTTTCATATCATCATGCATCCTTACACATCACTTTCCTCTCATCTCCTATTTCATTTGTATATGTATATTGCTTAAGATTTACTTATGTTACACTTGCTAAACTATTAGCTCACCATTATTTCTTCTTCCTTCCAAATGAGCACGCTCTAATGCTTGACGAGTCCGAGTAGGCCGTATGTGTAGGATATGCAGCTGGACATGATGTGGAGAGACTTTTGGGCTTAGCTTCATGACTTGTATATTGATAGAAAACTTGTGTAAATTATTTTGATACTTATGGTCATATATGTGTAATGATGATGATGAAGGAGGTATAGTTTAGTTTCCGTTGTATATGATGGATGTAGTAGCTTCTGCTGGTTTTTATGGTTATATTTGTTTACCTAGTTGAATCTTGTTTATACTGGCATCATACTCAAAGTTATAACATTGGCATCACACGTGTTTTTGTGGCAGTTTGGATCCTGTGTATGTGTTCTATGTGCGTTGTTGATGTTGTACCAGTTTTATATTTGACGGACGTTCGTTTTATAGATGGAACTCTACTAAATTTTTGATAGAATTACGGTCCGTCACAAATACTATCGCACACAAGCATCATATAGGCGCATCAAGCATTGGAGTTTTGCTATAGTGTGCTTGAGTGTTCCTTAGGGGTGCATCGAGCGGAACACACTATAAAACGCATTTGAGCTTGGGTAAGGCATCTATTAGATGTAACCTTATTGTCTAAAATACGTATTTGTGCACATTAGGCACCTTTCAAGCATCCTTCAACTTCGATATGACCCAATTCAAAGTTGGCTTGGACTTAATTTCATGTGTTTTAACTTAATTAATTATAAATAAAATTTAAATTTTAAAACTCATCATTTACATTTTTTCACTCCTTATAAAAATTTCGTTCTCAAAATTTAATGTGCCTCATTAAATAATAAATGTGAGTATTTCTTCTGGATTTCTTCTTCTTGTTTGCATGTAGCCTCTTCATATGAATGATTCCTCCATATGACCTCTACTAATGAAATAACTTTCTTCCAAAACACTTAATCTCTTCTTTCCAAAATTTAAACCATTTCCTCGATGTACATTAAGTCTTTATTTATCCTAAATAGTTTGTATTTGATAATATGCAATAGGTCATAAACATACTTCTAAAGTATTGACATGTGGAACACGTTTTGGATATCTCCCAAACTCATTGGTAGAGCCAATTTATAAGCTATTTTACCAATCTTCTCTAGAATCTCGAATGGTCCTATAAACCTTGGCTTTAATTTTCCTTTAATCCTAAATAAAAACTTTCCTTTAATGGTGATATCTTTAAAAATATGTGATCTCCGATAACGAAGCTCAGCTTTGATTTTATCAGATCAGTATAACTTTTATGTCGACTTTGTGTGACTCTCAATCAGTCATGAATCCATAAATCTTCTCGTACATCTCATAAATAATTTCGGTTCCAAAAGTCTCCTATCTCTAATATCCACCCAATGAATTAGGGAATGACATTTTCTTGCATATAAATCCTTAAATGGGGCTATACCGATACTTGTTTGGTAGCTATTATTATACATAAATTCGGCTAATGATAGATAGTTGTCCTAGTTGCTTTTCATTTCCAAGATCATAGCTCTTAACACATCCTCTAAAATTTTGATTATTTACTCCGATTGTCCATCTGTTAGGAGATGATAGGCTATGTTGTACTTCATATTGGTCTCCAACACTCACTATCAACTTTTTTAAAATTTTGAGACAAACCTAAGATCACAATTAGACACAACGGAACCTAGCACTCCATGTTATCTAACCACCTCATTAATGTGTAATTTTGCCAATTGATCTCAAGAAAACATCATCCAAATAGTAATAAAATGAATTGACTTAGTAACTCGATCTACAATTGTAATGTACCAATTTTTAAATATCATAATTACGAGAACTTAAGGTAACATAATCAAA
>JAOVVI020001046.1:0-26409 GCA_028571085.2 Nepenthes alata | reverse complement strand
TCCAAAAATCTTTTCCTCCTCCGGTTAACCACTCATCTGCAGGTGCATTCATTAACTAGCCACTCCTCGACGTGTAGAACTCTCTCCCTCTAGTAAGTAGCCCCTCAATTGGGCGCACGCATTAGAGCTCAATCCCCTATTTTTAAGCCGCCTCTCAATCAGGTGCACTCATTGGAGCTTAATCCTCCATCTCTCAACAGCCCCTCAATCGGGCGTATTTGCAGGAGCTCTGTCCGACGCACTCATCGAAGCTCAAACCTCCATCTCAAAGCCGCCCGTCAGTCAAGTAAATTCATCGAAACTCAATCATCCATTTCCAAGCCGCCCTTCAATTAGACGCACTCATCAGAGTTCAATCCTCTATCTCTAAGCTGCCCTTCGGTCAGACGCACTCATCGAAGCTCAATCCTCCACCCTAAGCCGCCCATCAGTCGAGCGCACTCCTCGGAGCTCTATCCTCCATCTCCTAAAGCTGCTACCCTACCTAGCGCACCTAAATACTCAATCCTCCCATTACACGAATCCAGGCATAATTCATCTACTCCTATCTTTCCATCTATCTAAGAAAAATTTTTGACATGAGTATCGAAAAATATACTAGAGAGCGAGTTTCTGCCACCCTCTAACCTCTTTTTTGTTAGTTGTGATGTACAGGATCCAAGTTCAAAATAACGGAGACCGGACCCGGTTCAGTTCAACCCGTCGAGGAAGATCAAGTAACTCCCTAATCCGAATAGCAATTCAAATCCAATGACGCATTAGCATTTATTTTGAAAAAAAAATCATTTTACTTTAATGTCTCTACAACAAAACAATTATTATTGAAAAAACATATATTATTGAAAAAAATTCAAGAAAAAAGTTTGTGAAAAAAAAACATTGTGAAAAAAATTGTTAAAAAAATTATTGAAAAAAAAGAAAATAAAAAGAGAGTGATAGACAAAGCAGCATCATCAGACCACGCAGTAGCTGTAGGAGGAAGAAGACCAGTAGCGAAGGCTAGCTCACTGAAATCATTGTACATCTTCATCCCCCCTTCCACTAACCAAAACCATCCTATACGTCACCGCCAACCGCTACCACCACAACTCCCATCGCTGCCAAACCAACTCACAGCCAAACCACCCCAAAGCCCTAATCAATCACCACCTAGCAACCATGCTCCACCACCATCAATTAAATCAAAACCCTAACCCACATGCTTGAGACGAAGCCCAACCCAAACCATAGCAACCACGTCGTTATTTCTTCAAACAAAAATAAAAAAATATATATATAATCACAAAAAGAAAGGGAGTCATGAATCGGGTTGTACCGATTCATCTTTGTCTTCATCTTCTTCGTTTTCGTCTTCATCTTTGTCTTCACGTTCATCGTCTTCGTCCTCTTCGCCTTCGTTTTCATCATCATCTTCATCTTCATCTTCGTCTTCATCTTCGCTGCCATCGTCGCCGCCACCTGACAGAAAGAGTGCCCTTTATCGCCATCAACGCCTGAAAGAGAGAGCTCCCTTATTCGCCGTTGCCGCAAGAAAGAGAAAGCACAAGCTACAAGACAACAGTGGAGCACCACCGTTGCTGCATTTTGTTGAGTTTTGCCTCATCTCCATTGGGTTTGTCATCAATCTCTTTAGGTGTGTTTGGGCTTTAAGGCCCCCAAAAAAAAAAAAAGGGGGAGAGGTTGCATAGAAAAAAAAATACAATGAAAAGGAGGCAGTAGATAAAAAGCTCTCAACATACAAGGCCACATTAGTTAAGTGTTTTAGATCATCTTTCTTGATATCCAAGTGCGTTCATTCTATTTTATTTTGGGTAACATATTTAGATTTTCTGTAATAGTAATTAATTTTATCTATTTGTGCCATTTTATTCATTATAAAGAAAACGGCGCTCATCTTTTATCCATTTTATCTCCTATAACTGCCTTTATAGTGCACATATGATTGCATTCTAATTGGTTCTTACTTTATTATTTTGTTTGTATTGTTTGAACTCTACATAGTCCAATATATATATATATATTGCCATGCATTATACAGTCCTTCAATTATCTCAATTGTTTATTGATCTCAACACTGTAAGTCATATTAGTATTACATGCACTTGTGAAATGGTCGAATTATTTCTCATAGTACCTCTAGCCTAATCATGAATTCTAATCAGTTCAAAATTCTAAGTCAACAGTTTGCCTAATTAGCTATCAATCAACAACAATTTCAAAATTACATAATTACTATTCAAGCTGACCTGGTCACTAACCATCAGACAAATTTGGATCAAGTAAATCAAATCATCACTTTAGAAATATAACCTCAATCAACAAATGCTAACAATTCTAATATATCCCGTAATAGAAATCACCAACAAAGACAAGAAAGTCACGTATCACATAGATCCAATCACAAGCCCCGACACTATAATTGAGAGCGGGATCAGAACGAACAACTCTTCAAGAATTTAAATTAGATGCCCCTACTTTTAATGGTTGCTTAAACTCTCAAATTTTTACTCAATGGGTCCGATATATGGATCATTTCTTAGAGTGATATGACGTATCTGAAGATAAAAGAGTACAATTTGCTAGCCTGAAATTGACCAAAAATGCCTAACTATTTTGAAAAAGTATTGAAACCTTGTTGTTGAGCATTAGAAAATCCCTATCAGAAGTTAGCCCAAGATGAAACGACGGTTTCAAGAGAAATATTTACCCCACTCATACAGTAGCAATTTACTATACCCGTGAAATGTCCTTCAACAGGATAATTAATCCGTAACTATGTGACTCAATTTGATGATTTTCAGATGAGATGTCACACCACTAAGAATGAGGCCATAACATTAAATAGATTTCGGCAATGATTGAATGAGGACCTTAGGACAGAGCTTGTCCTCTAGGGAATTACCACTTTGGACCAAACATATAACTTGGTCTGAGATTATGAATTAGTTATCAAGGCACTATATAGATAACATGGCACTAATCATCCATCAACATAAAATACCCCTACCATAAATTCTAAGCCTATCTTAGGACCTCATCTGTCCATAATTCCCCTTGTAAGGGAAGCTAGAAGAAAGTGTATTGAAACCCCAATAAAAAATTCTCAATTACAATGCTTTTATTGTAAAGGTTTTGGATATATTTCTTCAAAATATCTATGTAAAGCCTTATTTTTTAAAGAATAAGACAAAATAAATCAGAAACCTCTTAAAAAAACAAGTGTATGAACCTAAATTAGAGGAATTTAATGACTTGGATGGTAATGATATTGACACCTTTGTGGGTAGTATCAGGACAAATTCCTTTAGCCTAGATTCCCATTCTTCTACCCCAATATGTTATTCTTTGGCGTTATATAATGCACCTTGACTCAATTTAAACAAACTGATGATTGCCGTCGTCATACTATCTTTCACACTTATATCAAAGTGAACAAGAAAGCTTGTAAGATTATCGTTGATAGTAGCAGTTGCATCAATACTGCCTTGGCTAATACTATTTCTCATTTAGGGTAGAGAGTGGTCCCACATTCTAATCCATACAATGTCTCATGGATTGACATATCTTCCATAGCCGTAAAGGAACAATATCTTGTACCCATTCAATTCTTATAGTACAAATATCAAATTTGATGTGATATTATCCCAACGGATGTGAGCAATGACATATTAGCACAACCTTAGTTATACGACTTAGATGTAACAATCCAAGGTCATTCCAATTCCTATTCTTTTATTCACAAAAGAAGAAAAGTTATCTCTATCTTTTACCTCCAAACCGATGACTCATGATAAAGAAAATGCAGTGGTAGTGACAAAAGAATTACATATTAGCCCTACAGCGTTTGAACATGCCACCACAGGCGAGTCTTGTGTGTTTACTATTATTATTATCGAGGTTCTTTTGGATTCTTCCATATTGATACCCAATGAGACCCATCAAGTCCTACAAAACTTTTAGGATATCTTTCCTAAAATCTCCCCAATCACTTACTGCCTTTACGCAACATTCAACATACTTTTGATTTTGTTCTGGGTGCATCTTTCTCAAATCTACCTCATTATAGAATGAATCCCATTAAGCATGCTAAGCTCTAGAGACAAGTTAAGAAATTCCTTCACAAGGGATTCATTTAAGAGAGTATGAATCCATGTGTGTTGTACGCTCTCTTGACACCTAAAATAGATGGATCGTGACAAATGTGTGTGAATCACCACGAAATATTATTTTCCCATCCCTAGGTTTGATGACATGTTAGATATGTTGGCTGGTACTATAACTTTTTTCTAAAATAGATTTAAAGAATGGCTATTACCAAATCAGAGTTCGTCGAGGGGATGAATGAAAAACGACTTTCAAGATGAAAGACAGCATTTATGAGTGGTTAATCAGCCTTTTGGACTATCTAATGCACTCAATACTTTTATGAGGGTCATGGCCCAAGCTTTGTGACCTTTCATGGGATAGTTTTTAGCAGTCTATTTTGATGACATCCTTATTTACAGTAAGAACAATGAATAACATTTAAACAATCTCACATGAGTTCGCCTTACTCTTAGAAAAAAAAACATATTTGTCAATCTTAAGAAGTATTCCTTCTTTTCAAATAAGGTAACTTTCCTGGGCTTTATTATTTTCACTAACAATGTCTCTACTGATCCTATAAAGATCAAGACAATCATAACTTAGCCTGAACCCACATCCGCCCATGAAGTTCGAAGTTTTCACAACTTAGCTATTTTTTATCGCCATTTTACTAAGAGATTTAACACAATCATAGCTCATCTCACTGAGTACATGAAAAAAAGCGAGTTCACATGGTCTTCTAATGCTGCTAAAGCTTTCAAAATTATAAAAGAGATGATTATGATAGCTCCTGTCATGCGACTTTTTGATTTTTCTACGGTGTTTGAAACAGACTGCGATGCCTCAGGTGTCAGAATAAGAGTTCTTAGCCAAGAACACCATCCAGTTGCCTACTTTAGTTAAAAGATAAATGATACCAAGCAACGATACTCTACTTATGATAAGGAGCTATATGTAATTGTACAGACCTTACGTTATTGGCAGGCACCATTACTTGTTATCTTAGAAGTTTATTCTTTATTCAGTCCATGAATCTCTTCATTTTCTTATCTCCCAAAAAAATTAAATCATAGGTATAATCGATAGATTGAATTTTTACAAGCCTACTCTTTTTGTCTTAAAATATAAAAAATGAGTCAAGAACTAAGTGGCCGATACCTTGAGCCGTCAATTGTCCTTGCCATTTGCTATTCAAGTTAAAATTGTTGACTTTGAACGACTCAAAGAAGAATACAAATTTTGCCATGATTTTAGCAAAACCTTTCTAACTTAACAAAATGGACAGCCAGACACAACAGAAGATTTTCACATTCATAATAGATATTTATTTCGGGTTAATAAACTTTACATCCCTAAGACGTCTGTGAGAGATTTCATAATCTGGAAGGTTCAAATTGGCAGTCTATCTGGCCATTTTGGACGTGATAAGACAGTAAAGTTAGTTGAGTGACAATTTTATAGGCCTAATTTAAAGAAAATTGTGGCTAAGATCGTCAGTACTTGTCGAACATACCAACTATCAAAGTATAAGAAGCAAAACACTGGCCTCTACACCCATCTACCTATACCTAGTTGTCCCTAGTAGGACGTAAGTATAGACTTTATGTTAGGACTGCTGCGTACCCCTAAACAATATGATTCCATTTTTGTTGTGGATCGTTTTTCTAAAAGAACCCACTTCGTTCCTTGTATTAAAACTATGTTGAGATTGTCAAATTATATAACCTTCCAAAAACTATTGTTTTTTATAGGGATGTCCGTCTTACCAGTCACTTTTGAAGGACCCTGTGGTGTACGGTTGGTACCAAACTAAAGTTTTCTATTACCTACCACCCTTAAACACACGGTCCAATTAATATTATTAATCGGAGTTTAGGTAAATTATTACGATATTTGGTTTAGGAAAATCTTATAAATTGGGACTTGATCCTTCCTACAGCCCAATTTACATATAATAGCTCTATTAATAGATTTATAGGTATGAGTCCATTTGAAGTTATGCATGGCTACAAACCTCAAAAGCCACTAGATTTTATCCCGATGTCCCCCACAAGCTAGTGTGTCTATGTCGACCGAAACTTTTACACGACATCTTCATGACTTACATATTGAGATCAATAAGTAATTGAAAGCAAGTAATCCTCAAAAATTTTGAGTTAATGTGCATAAAAGGCATATTGAATTTAATGTTAAAAGTTATATTATGGTTCAAATTAAGCCAAAACTGTGCCCACATGAGCCCATTTCTAAATTGCAGGCCCATAATTCTAGTCCATTTAAATTTTTATAGCGAATTTGTATCAAATGTACATATTATTGACATTCCACCTCATTTAAGTTTTCATAATATTTTTAATATTGAAAATTTAATTGCTTATAAAGGTAATTTCAGCCCCCCAACTGATCCATTTGAAGTAATCTCACATGCACTACATATTGACAGTTCACCCTTTCCTACACAATTCTCCACCCTATCAACACTCAAAGATAAAATTAATGCTATTCTAGATGAGCAGATTATATTTACCAGGGATAAAACAATTCAATGCTTCCTTGTTCGCTAAGTTGGCCTACTAGAGTTCAAGAATGCTTGGATTTCTAGGAAAACAATACAGAAGTTAGCTAGATATTTTAGAATTCTATCAAAATCAGCAAAATCATTCATCTCCATGCCAAGTTCTTCTCCCTCCAAAGGAGTTGGTGGCACTATCTGATTTCAGCTTCTAGTCACACAAGTCTACAAGCGTTAACGAAGGATTGCACAACCACTCAACTTGTGGCTAGGAGATTAACGACAGGAGCTTCACTCGTCGAGGTCGAGTCCGAGCCAACTCAAGAGAGTTGATGCAAACATTACGGACATTCCAAATTAGAAAAAAATTGATTTGATTTGAATGTAATTTTATTTTGTCATATCTTTATTTTATTTTATTTGAAAGATTTTTTTCATTGATAGATTTTATTTGATAAGAATTTTAGAAAATTATATTTATTTTCTAATTAACCTAGGAATAGGATTCCTCTATATAAGAACCCTAACTCTATTATTGAAGAGATATTGATGAGTTGGATTAATATCAAGTAATTATGATTTCTTTCTCTTTGATCTCTACTTCTATTCTCTCTATTTCCTTCTCCTGTTTCTTCCCCTACTCCCAATTTCTTCTTCTTCCCATCCCCTATTTTCCCTTCCCAAGGTGTAATCCACAATTAAATATGGGAGAAATTTCAAAAATCTGCTACAATCAGCAAATAAGGAAAACAAATTGGATCTGAATCAAATCAAATCATTTAAACATTGTCCAGAATATTTTCTCAAGCTGTCCAGAATATCTCAACTTATGCAGAATATTTCCTCATGTTGTCCAAGTTGTCTAAATCAAATCAGATGATTCACAAGCTGTCCAGAACTGATCTGAATTAAATCAGATCATCCTCGAGTTGTCCAGAATATCTCAAGAGCGGAATCCATGGGATTCCTAAAACAGATTGCAATAAAAACACCCACAACCACAACACTAGTAATTTTTTCTCTAATTCAAGCATATTCATATTACTCTGAAAAAGATATTTGCTTATGATGTATCAAATCAACAACAATTGTTGAGAGAATTTGAGGAAGTTGATGGAAAATGACTTGTTGGGCCTCATAAAATTGAATGAGAATTTTAGTTCAAATGCATGATAATAATGAATTATTGAAAATATGGAGGGTTTATGCAGAAATAAAATGATTAAAAAGTGGAGATAAATTACATTATACCAATTGTGGAAAAATTAAGAAGGAAATCAAAGTTAACAACATTCATTGAAAATAAAAGAATACTGAAGAATTCACAATAAGCCTGTAATTAAATTCTAACCAACAAAGTCAACTAGGAAGGATTCAAAGAAATTTGTGTTGGTTTCTATCTGTATGTCTTTTGACAACGCTTGTTGGGGGTGAAAGTTTTTGACAAAAAATTCTTTTGGTGCCCACTTTTCTGAAAACAATTGACTATGCTGCCTTTTAGCATAGCTGTGAAAGGTATTCGGTGCACCACTCCATAATATTTTTCCTAAATGAAAAGGCTTGGTTTCATTGACTGAACTGATTGTGAACCTAACAGATCAAATCCATTATTAAAAGATTGGCTTGCATGCAACAATTTCGTGATTACTTGGCTACAAAATCCAATGACTGAGAATATTAAGAACAGGGTGACATAAGTTGAAATGGCCCGCCAACTACTCTAGAAAGAACTTGAGCAAAGATTTGCTCAAACCAATGCTCCTAGAATATATAAATCACAAAAATCTATCATACATTGTATCTAGGAGAAGAAACTGTGAGTTGCTATTTCTCCAAACTGAGGTTTGCATACTGAAAGGTTCGCTTGATGATGAACTGATGAAATTCACAGCATGCCCTGTTGCACCTGTGGATCTATGAACATTTCTCTAGAAAATTTAAAAAATAGCTTGGGAAACAAAATTCTATATAGGGTTGTTTTTTTTTTTTTTTTTACCAAATATCAAGGTCCAAATCATTCTTTATCAAACCCTTACCAAGTTTAAGTGCAATCTATGCCTTTGTACAGCAAGAGGAAAAGAGAAATCAATTGCTACAAACTTAATTGCTAACAACTCATTTGCCTTAGCAGCAAAGAAAACCTTCTACCAACAGCGAGAGGGAAAAGCATCAAGATTTAACAGAAAAACCTTACTGCTCTTCTTGTAAAATTCCTGGATACAGCTCTGAAAAGTGATTCAAAGCACATCAAAATCTTGATAAATGATATTGTTCTCATTATAACCTGACTGGGTACATGATTGAGAAATGTTAATAAATCATATTTTTCTCATTGTAACCTGACTGGGCACAGGATTGACAAGGGTTACAAAATTCACGTTTACCCTTAGGGACACAAGCTTCATAATAAGTCCAAGAATTACAATGCATCAGCTAATCAGATTAGTTCCTGTGCATCAGAATATGTCGACAATAAGTCCCAGGCTGCTTCAATCACACAATCAATTTCAACAATTCATGGCTTTATTTCAGTCTCATATCAGACCTTCAATTAATCAAGTTCAAACAGATTCCACAAATAATAATATGATTGATACATCTCTATGTTTATCCGCCTTTCAGAATACAAATCCAAAAAGACTAACCGTATGGTCTATTGCACTTTCTCATATGCATATCTTCCAATTCCAGCTTGTTTTAATGCATAATTACAAAATTAAGTATACACACCAGTTACTCATAAAGGAACAATTCAGTTAACTGATACTATTGTACTCATAAATGTCTTGTGCATTCTATCTGCTAAACATAATATTCTCACAGCTAGAGACTAACTCCAGACATTACATGTTGGTTTGTTTTCTTTTAAGATGAATGCTTCATACAGAACCTTACCACTTGGAGCATGATTGGGGTGAGTGAAGTTCATAATGGCTTGTATCAACCAGTGCTGGCAACTCATCCTACTGCACTCACTACTACAGATTACATGAATCTTGTTCACCTCCAACAGTAATTTTGATTAACCAGATCATGTAATATGACATTATGGATTAGGCCATCCTTCATATTCAAGATTTCATTTAATGCCAAGTTCTCTTCCAATATTGAAATCTATAAGTAGATCCCTGATGTGTGATATATGTCCACAAGCAAAGCAGCACATATCACCTTTTCCTGATGGAAGACACCAAAAAAAAACAGATATTCATATATATCTATTTATACTAACACTGAGACAATTTTAAACAAAGAATAAGACCATTAGATTAGATAATGGTGCTGAATTTTGTATGTCTCACTTCTTTTTACGGAAAAAGGAATCATACACTAGAAGTCGTGTTGAAACTCCTCAACTCAACAAAATAGAGTGGTCGATTAAAGAAAAGCCTCTATGGACTCAAACAAGCTTTTAGACAAGTGCCAAATTTTATTCTTCATTACTTGAATTTGGCTTTGTTCAATCCAAAGTCGATTGTAGCTTGTTCACTAAATGATCCACTGCCTCATACGGTGCATTATTAGTCTATGTTGATGGCATTATCATTGTATCTAATGATAGCAAATCAGTTGTTGATCTCAAAGTGTTCTTAAACTCCCAGTTCAAAACTGAAGAGTTTGGCTCCCTCAAATACTTTCTTGGAATAGAGGTAGCAAGAAATTCTTCTAGCATATAGATTTCCTAACCTAAGTATGCTTTCAACATTCTATCAGACTCGGCACATCTTAGTAGTAAACTATCCAAAGTTCCTATGGATCAAGCTATAAAATCAACAGAGGGTGGTCCTATTCTACATAATCCCAGGTGAATATCGAAGGCTAATTGGCATATTACTTCTACTTATCTATCACATGACCAGATATTGCCATCTCAATCACTTCATTGAGTAAAAATTATGGAAATACCTCGGCTACACATTTACAAGTGGCTTAAGAAGTTCTCGAGTACATCAAACGAGCACTGGCACAGGGTATTTTCCTTCCTTCCACATCTCCTCAACTCCTTGCCTACTGCAGCTCAGATTGAGCTTCATGCCCTAATATCAGAATATCTACAAATAAGCAATGTGTTTTCCTGGGCAATTCTCTCATATTCTAGAAATCAAAGAAACATATCTCGCAATTCAGCTAACATAGAACACCGAACCATGGGTTCCACATGATGTGAAATTTTCAAGTTGAAATATATACTTGATGCATTTTTGAATTCTCATCCTCAATGGATCAAACTTCATTAAAATGTAACTACACTCCATATTACAACTAATCCAGTATTTCATTATTGTACCAAACATATTGAATTAAATTGTCATCTCATCCGTGATAAAATTCAAGATAAGATCATCTCCAACGCATAGCACCTCTGCGCATAAGCATTGTACTAAACATATTGAATTAGATTGTCATCTCATCTATAATAAAATTCAAGATAAGATCATCTCCACATCTTATGTTCCATCAAGATTTCAGCTTGCTGATTGTTCACAATTTTCAACAAACTCCTAGCCAAGATGGGAGATAAAGACACATACTCTCCATCTTGAGAAAGGATGTCAAGGAACAATGCCATTGTAGCATTTTGGATTCAGAATATCAGAATTCAGTACAAGCTACAATCCAAACTACAAGTTACTGTTCCATAAGAGCTGGTTTACTTTACATTGATTAATGACCACAGTTGGCCACATTTCTTATCAAATTTATCTCAAAGGAACAATTCAGCAATACAACAGCTTGTAAAGGATGATAAACAAATTACGGTACATCAACTGAAGAAGTATACTCAGACTGCTGCTGATGTTGTTGAACTATCTGCCGCTATTTTTCTTTTTACTTAAGTTTTATGTTGTATTCATTATGTGGATGATATTTACCAAGTAATTTGTGGTGGTCAAATAGTCATTTAAACTATATAATGCAAGGAATATAATAAGGAATTGCAATATTATAAAAGATGAAGAGAACCCCCCCCCAACATACACTAGGGTTTAGTCATATACATATATGACTTAGGGAGATTTTCAGGCTATACAATTGCTAGTTACTATATTACCCTTACATAGAAGAATATGCCTCAGTTTATCCAAGAGTATATTCTTGCACTAATAAGACATATATTCTAACACTCTTCCTCAAGTTGAAGTATAAATATTGTTCACGCCACTTTTATTACAAATATTATCAACTCAAGCACTAGTTAGGGACTTTGACAAAAACGTATTCTTGGATTCTCACATGTTTAATATAAATAATGTCCCATTGAAACTTCTTAGGAACAAAGTGACAATGCACTTCTATATCCTATGTGTGTTCATAAAGTACTGGA
The DNA here is from genome assembly GCA_028571085.2 of Nepenthes alata. Classification (NCBI taxonomy): domain Eukaryota; kingdom Viridiplantae; phylum Streptophyta; class Magnoliopsida; order Caryophyllales; family Nepenthaceae; genus Nepenthes; species Nepenthes alata. The sequence goes on along the minus strand of JAOVVI020001046.1, from coordinate 14,485 downwards.
CTTAATGGAATATAAAGTGTTGCCTGATTGTCACAGCATACCTAAAATGTTCCAAAATGTGCAATACTATTGCATCTAAGTGACCCCAACAATTGTCGGATCCATATTCCTATACAAGTAACATGTGCAAATCCACGATATTCTAACTTAACGCTCGACCTTGCAACTATATTCAGTTTCTTACTCTAATCCTTCTGAGATACCATATTACCTCCAACAAACACAATAATTCGTAATAGATTTTTCATCATCTAACCCGAATGGCATTAGAAAATCCCTCTGCTTGTGCATGCCCATAATCTTTATGACACTAAGGTACAATATAATATGCACGACAATCTCCCAAGATGGGACACAAGGAGAGGACATAAACTAACTCACAACACTTACAGAGAATGCAACGGTTGGTCAGTTAAAACTACATAGTTAAGCTTTCCAGCCAAATTGGTAATATTGTTCTGGTTCAACAAAAACAACCCCATCATTCGGAGAAAACTTCATCCCTTAGTCCAAGGGTGTATCGCACGATTTTACATTCATTAGACTAGTGTCTTACAGAAGCTCTAGGGTACACTACCATTACGATATAAAGATGTCTCATCGATATCTTTCAATTTCAATACACAGAAATATTGCGAGTTTCCAAAGTCATTCATTCGAAATTGACTTTGAAGAAATGCTTTAATGTTTGCAATATCTAGTTTGTCACTTTCGATGATCACAAAATCGTTCACATAAACTAGTAAAATACTCCCGGTGGTAGAATGACATCGGAAAATAGAATGGTTGCTATCACTGTGAAAAACACCAAACTCAATAGCAACCTCACTTAATCCTCCAAACCAAGGGCACAGTACCATATAACAACTTTTTCAAACGACACACATAGGCAAACTCACCCTAAGCAACAAAGCTTGATGGTTGCTCGAAATAAAACCTCCACTTCAAATCTCCATGTAAGAAGATGTTTTCCAATCCAGCTAATGCAAGGGCCAATGATGAATGGCATGGCAGCCAAACACAACAAAGTCACACAGAAGTTAATTTGCCAAAAAGTGAAAATAACAGTACAGTCCACCCTATATATATGTGCATATTTCTCAGCCACCATGTGACCTTTAACCATGCGAGGGAGCCATCGGTATTTACTTTCATTGTAGTCAATATGTTTCTTACTAATCGGTAAAGAAACCAAACGCTATGTTCGATACAGCTCAAGGGCAAATACTCCCTCCTCAATAGCTTCCCACGAAATAGCTTCAAAAACAGTCTGAGCCACATAAAGAGAGTCAAAAGTAAAGAACAAAGCATGCAACGAAGGCAAAACACAAGCATAAGAGATCGAACCAAAAGTAGTCATTTGGCACAACTATGACAACCTTCGCATAATGCAATCAACGGATCCAAACAAATAACCAAAGATAGAGCCATATGATCTATAAAAAAAGGGAAGGATTACCAAGGACCGGCTCAGGATTAGACAGTTGAGAAGAGCCACACACCTATCGAGGACCATAAATGTATGTTTTAGAAATAGAAAAAGGTGGGAACGGACCATGATAAATGACATAATAGACAAAAAAGCATCATAGAGAATGGAAGAAGGACTAGATAAAGGAAATTTGTGGAGAGGAAGAGGAATGGAGTTGCAAACATAACATCAGAGGACACTAGAAATTGTCCCAAGTTAGGGAAGAAGCATCGATATCCCTTTTGAATTCGAATATACCCAATGAAGATACATTTCAATGATTTGGCATCAAATTTTGATAGCTGAGGTTGAATATTCGACACAATATACGCAGCCAAAGATTTTTGGTTGAATAGAGTGCAAAGGTTTATCAATGAAGAGAACATGATGTGGAATACCACCTAAGAGGACTGTTGAGGGCATACAATTAATAAGATAATAAGTAGTTAGTACAGCCTCACTCCAGAAAATTTGAAACCTCAATGGGAAATAGGAGCGCTCTTACAACTTTTAATAGATGTCAATTTTTCTTTCTACAACACCATTTTTTAAGGGGTATCTGGACAAAAGATTTGATGGAAGATGTCCTGTTGGGACAGATGTGATGTAAATTGGGTAGATAAGTACGCGAGGCCATTACCACTACATAAAGTTTGTATCAAAGAAGAAAATTGATTATGAATCTTAGCAAAAAAGGCACTAAAAATTGAAAATAACTCAAAACAATTCCTCTTTAAATACAAATTTTTGTGAGCAATCATCAATAAACGTAACAAAGCATTAAAAGCCCATTTTTGATGGTACAGGAAATGGCCCCAAATATCAAAGTGAACTATCGTAAAAATAGCAAAAGCTCAATGATCAACTCTAGGGTAACATGATGTGCAATAATGTTTTTAATACAATACTGACAAGACTTACAAAATAAAATAAACATAAAGTACAAACTGAGAAACAATTGCTTAAAGGAAGGCAGCGAAGGATAACTCAATTTATAGTGAAACTTAAGAGGTAAATATATGGGACTAGCGCAAATGATAAATGTCGGTCCTGTTTTTAATACATACAGACCTCATGACTCGTGATGGCCCCCACCATTAACCCTCTTCGTTGCAAGATCCTAAAATACAAATTAGTAAAAAAAAAACCACAACAGCAAAAAAAGTACAACAGTTGAAAAAAGTACAACACCACAATAATTTTCACTTGCAAATTTATTGATAGATTAGAGGTTAAATGAAAAGGATGACAATTGTAAGACAAAGGAAAGATGAATGGTAGGTGTTAAGGAAGCGTCACCAAGTTTCACACCCTTGACAGAAGAACCATCAACCAGAGTAACATCAAAAAGAATAGAACACACAGATCAAAATATCCTTATTGGTATTAGTCAAGACTAATATTGGTATCGGACATATCAGATATTACGTATTTGTATCATATATATTGAAAGAAAAAATATAATAATCGTAAGTTGATATAGAAATATTGACTAATATATCGGCTAAATATCGATTTATATCGACCGATATTTTGAATATCGGTTGATATATATTTTAAATGTTACCCGCACATTCATTTTCCACCACCATGTTCTAAATATATATATATTTATTTTATTTTTTTTTTGGAGGGGGGGGAGCTATTCTCAAAATTATCTATCTTGTGAATAGGATGCCATCTAATGTGCAAGGGAATAATATACCTACAAATAGTCATTTGAGATTTTTTTTCCGACTTCCATATATCACACAAACTATTACTAAAAGCATTTGGTTGTGCCTCCTATGTCACATTTACGGACACTACATGCGCAAACTTGAACCAAGAGTACTAAAATGCATCTTTGTGGGGTACTCCAGCAAAAAAAGGTACAAGTATAATCATCCTCCCACGAGAAAGTTTTCATTCAATGGATGTCACTTTTCATAAAACCAAGTCTTGCTTCTGGAGTTCACCTCCTCATCAAGGAAAGAATTATAGAAAATATAAGGAGCATTTGGAGATTCCACCGATACCTCACTTCCCAAAATATCCGCCTCACAAACCAAATCTCCCTTACACTAAACAACGACCCCGGATAGTGAACCCAAGCCCAATTTGCCCAGTAGAATATAGCCCAATTTGCCCAATATAAGAAGCATTTGGAGATTCCACCGATACCTCACTTCCCAAAATATCCGCCTCACAAACCAAATCTGCCTTACACTAAACAGCGACCCCGGACAGTGAACCCAAGCCCAATTTGCCCAGTAGAATATAGCCCAATTTGTCCAAGAGAATATCAATATGTTGAGCAGAAGCCTCCCCAAGGGCAACCGGATCTAGATTTTATAAGGCCACAACAAGTCTAATCAAGAAGGGAAAGGTACATTCCTCATCCCGAGCAGATTCATGAGTCAACATCAAATATGGATCCTACTAAATCACATATATCCTATGACATTGAGAATATTGAAGGTCATAATTAGTTGCAAGATTTGGACCTCCCTATAGCCACAATTAAAGGTATCCAAACATGCACACAACACCTAATATCCCATAATGCTTCCTCTCATAAATTTCTTCAAAACATAAATGTTTCTTTACTTCTATTAATTCCATTAATATTCTCCAAACCATCCACAAGGCACTAAGGAATGAGAATTGGCTACAAACTATGAAAGAGGAAGTGCATGCTCTGGAGAATAACAACACCTTTGTCTTTCACAGGAAAACGACTGGTGGGGTGCAAATGGGTGCTTAATCTGAAATATAAATCGAATAGCTCACTAGAAAGGTATAAAACAAGCTTAGTAGCAAAAAGATACTTCCAAACCTATGGAATAGACAATTAATGAACTTTTTCCCTTATTGAAAAAATTGAATATCGTGCAAGTGCTTTTATCTCTTGTAAATAATGTTGGCTACACTCAATGACAATGTGATGTTAAATATGCTTTTTATATGGAAATTGGGGCCACACTCAGTATCAGTGTTGCATTTAACAAAAACAAGGTGTGTCAATTAAAAAGGGCCTTGTATTACTAGAAGCAACCTCCCGAGCTTGATTTGGGAAATTTACACAAGCTATGCATAGCATGCCTTTGGTGAGCTGGAGGTCATCTAAAACAACAATTCAAAGGAGTTTGAAGTCAAGGAGCTCAGAAGACCAAAGAACTTCTTGGGAATTGAAGTGGTTTATTCAAAAGAAGAAATCCTTGTCTCACAAAGAAAGTATGCATTTGATCTCTTAAAAGAAATAAAAAATCTTGGCAGCAAGTAGCCTGATTGATCAAAACCATGAGCTAGGAGAAAAAAACAAGGATCAGCTAATTAACCAAGGGAGGAACCAACAACTTGTAGGGAGGTTGATCTATTTATCACACATTAAACAGGATATTGCATATGCTGTAAGTATAGTTAGTCAGCTTATGTATGAGCCAAAGGAGAGACATTAAAACGTCCACCGAATTCTACATTATGTATGAGCCAAAGGAGATACATTAGAACGTCCACCGAATTCCACATTATTTAAAATCAACACCGAGAAAGAGAGTCCCATCAATATAGGTTGTGGACTACAATTAGAGGCACACACCGATGCGGACTATGTGGCATCCTTATTGAACAATTGACAAACATCCGGTTACTACACATTCCTTGAAGATAATCTAGTCACTTAGAGAAGCAATAACAGCACATGATAGCAGGATCAAGATCAAGGGTGGAGGCCAAATTTAGAGATATAGCACAAGGAATATGCGTACTATGGCTATAGACATAGATGCAAATATCTACCGACATTATAAATATTAACTGATATTATATTGATATCGAGTCCCCTGATACCGCGATCATATTACAATACATCGTGATATATCGAACAACACAACTGATATATCTGTCAATACAACCCTATGAACTTATAATTTTTAGAAAAAAATTATCTTAGGTATATCTAATATTAATACGTATTACTTAATATGTACGATAAAGATACTACTGTGACCGATGCCAATATAAATACCAATATTTTCATCTATGATAGCAAGTAATTCTTAGAGGCATGAAAATAAAAATTGAGGTACTCATGAAACTCTACTACGACAACAAATAAGCTATCAACGTTGCTCACAATTTGGTGCAACTCGAACGGACCAAGCATATCGAGGTGGATAAACATTTAATCAAAAAAAAAAAAAAAAGCTCGATGGTGATCTCAATAATACTCCATACATGCCATCAAGCAAATAACTAGCAAATGTACTTACAAAAGGTTTATCTACTCCAAAATTTCAAGAGTTCAAGGCCAAGCTAGGAATGGATGATTCACACACCACCTGGAAGGGGAGTGTGAAGAAATCACATGTGATACTCAGACAACTTCGAGGATCTTTCACAATTCTGAACTGACACATGAACAGCTTTGGAATATATCCTGATCTGGTTTGATAACCTGGACAGCTTTGAGGATCTTTCCAAATCTGAATTGACACCCGAACAGCTTTAGAATATCCCCTGATCTGACTTGATAACCTTGAGAGATTTGAGAATATTTGTTCCTAAATTGATTTGACAGGGAAGATCATGCATTATCTCCTTTCCTCTCACCCAATTATATGGAAAATATTTCACCTCTTTCCCAATCAGGGTAGATTAGAAAATATCCCCCTGTATCTTTTAATATCATATTTAATTCTTGCAATGCCTGGTATACAATAGTTGTACACGCTTGTAAATAAAATATAAGGTGAAAAAATACCCTTCATTCAACTAATGGGAGGCATATTCCAACAGTATGAAAACAGAGCATAAATCAGATTTTCGACTTTCTGAACAAATTCCATTGTTTCTTTCTTTCACGATCCAAAACTCCATACAAGGGACATATTTCATCCTCCTAAATGGAGAATATCTCATTTAATGAATCAAGGACTTCATTTACTCTAGCAGGTTTCCATGTAGTAAGAGAGCATATTAACAATATATTGTTTGCATATATCATCAACTTTCCATAAAGATACAATAGAAACCGGCTTTGAGGATAATTCATGAGTTTTCAAGCATTTCTGAAAACTTATCAATTTCAACTTCGCTGTAACGCCTTCTTGAAATCTATTAATAACCAAAGGCCAGACACAATTTTGCATTCACCTTATACAGGTATCCACCTAATGATGTCAGAATGTTATTAGCAAGCAATATTCACATCTATCAGACATTGTCAGTGCTTACTGCAACAATGGTTTGTCTCACTGAGCAAGCTAACTTTAATGTGCTGAGAAGCCAGCTCTTGCAAAAACTGCACAATGTTTTATAGTCATTGGAACCCTTCAGGTAAAGATACAGGATGGCCTGCAGAATAGACTTACCTTAAAATTTTTCAATAAGTAGTTACAGTAGCACACATTAAGCTTTTGACATAAAACTGCCCTACATGATTGTACAACAACAGCACACGCACAGTGGTTATGCAAGCATACAAAGCATAAAATTTTGTAGTTGGAGGATAACAGCAACTATATGCCAGCACACAATGACAAGAAGCTGTCAAAGAAGCATAATTAGTGTATAAATGAAAAGTTAGTTATCAAAAAAATGCTGAACAGCTGGGACATACTTCGGAGTGCAGCAGCATTCTCTCATCAAAACCAACAGCAGTCCAACTCTCTGAGACTGGAAGATGAAGTAATGATTCTGCAGGAATCAAACAAGGGAAAAAAAAGGGGAAAATGACTAACAATGACTTCAGAGAAGAGTTAAATAAGAGAATGGCATCCAATTTTTAACACACCGCAGGAAGAAACACAGTTACTTCCAACAGATATCACCCTCACCTCCAGCAAAACTGTCACTATTGTGAAGTAAAACCATGAATATAGCAATTCACAAACTAAGATTTATATCCAAGAAATGAAGAGAAATGGTTTTTTTTCCAATTAACAACCATAAAGGAAAATGAGAAGCCATGATTTTAAAACCTAAAAAAAGACAGCAAAATAAATTAATTAGTGATAAATGGAAACAAAATAATCCCTAATGCCTTGAATTTCCTCCATCTTTGGTACTTTGCATTCTGCATCATTCTCCAGTAATTGGAAAAGAAACCAGACTCCAGTTTTGAAGACCTGAAGGATACTAAACAAGGATGAATTCAGAAAATAAGCAGAAAACCCAACTACTTTGTAAGAGGCTGATTCAGAAAATTGTTTGATGATGACATCAAAATTTTGAAATTCAGTCATAAAGAAATCCTGCCAACTATCAGCACTTTAGTGCACAACATTCCTCTGAGCCAAGGGATCTTTATACAATAATTTGGAAAGCTATTTTTATTCCTTTCTCTATTAGGCATGAAAGTCCTTTCCTAAACTTAGTGCATCATAAGTTTTTTTTTTTGCTCAGTGGCAGCCAACACAAGAAAAAAATTCACCTTCTCAGTGACCTTGCAGAACTAAATCACAGAACAAATCCTTGAACTCTAAGCAAACCACCTGAACAAATCTTGTTTCACCTATTGGATGTGTGAAGCCATAAGTCCTAATCATGGAGGTTCACCTGGGTGGCTCTTTTAACCATGTACCTAGTTAAAGCTCCCCATGGAAGTGTGTGTTGCTATTATTGATCCTTGGAAGATAGCAATATATTGATGGCTATCATGGGATTGAGTAATATTCAAGATGGCTCTTATGCATAGATAAAAATGTCGACCAATATTTTAAATATCAATTGACATGATACCATAAAAATATCATGATATATTATCCTATCAGTGATATATAACGCTAAATCAGCCAATATAGCAATATTTTTCTATCAACTTACGATTCTCAAAAATATTCTCTTCAAATATATCCAATATTGATATATATTGTCTAATATATCCGATACCAATATTGCTACGACAAATAATGATATTTTCATCCATGCTCTTAAGAGAGAAAATGCACCTTGCCTCATATTTAATGTCCTATTTAATTCTCCTAGAAATCACACATTCGTATTAACTAATAGATAGGCCTTATACCTACTAATAGAGTGTGAAAGGGAGTAAAGTACATCAAACAAACTTAGTCATCTAGCACTAAACACAAAACAATGTCAACCAAGTGTCAAGATTTGGAAGGTTCAAGTCTTCACAAAACAGCTGAGTTCTTTGTGAGAAGCCAATGATTAAGTTATTTCCATCACTTATACTATTTTGATTATACTCTTTTGATTATAGTGAAACCATCCTCATCTTATGCCCATAGATATAGTTCTTATCCGCGAATGAATCACATAAATTCGTTATCTTGTGTGTGATGGATTCTTACCATAATTATGTTGTTACTTATTAGAGGATGAGCTTCACAAAGTCATAAAGCCTTTGAAAACCTCATTAACTGACTTTTTCCCCATAAATTCAGATATTGACTGATCCTAAATCTTACACCATCATCTTCCACTTTTGGCCAGAGATCTCAGGTAACTGTAAGCATTGCAGATTTCAAGGGAATTTGTGGTATTTGTTTTAGCAAGCAGAATCAGAGGTTAATTTCTCCATGCAAAAGGGATGTACCATCTCATGTTAAGAATGGCAAATAGCTTATGAAATTTTCAGCAAACATATTACTTTCTTGGCCATGTGGATTTCTTGGTTGCTGTAAGAAATTTCTCAAAAAGCACACATAGATATCCTAGGTTTTGAATCTCGTTACCTTTTTCAATTCTCTCTAAACTCCGGATATGATTTAGTATAACTCATGAATTTCCTTCCACTAAACCCTCTATTACAATACGCAAATCCTACTTGTCCCCAACCTCAAATTCTAAAGCTACTTACTGCTCATGATTACTATTCCAGCCTCAAAAGTCCACTTTGCTATAGATCTGAATATTTGATTTTAGTCATAGTCAATAGTCCAGTGTCAAACTGTGTACTCTCAGCACAAGTCTTCCCAAACTACCTCAATAAAAGACAACCAATTTAGAAGGGGTTATTTTTATTTTGAAAGTACTTTTGGGAAATTCTATAAATTTTATCTTCTGTCAAAAGCACTTTTGGATGTTTTTGAAAAAATTATCAATAGAAAATTGTTACAGAAACACTACTTAAAAAGAACCTAAATCATCTTTTTGGGAAACTTGTGAAATATCCAGTTTATAGTTTTCCAAAGTAGTATAAAAAACAATTTCAACCAAGCATTTAGTTGGCTACGTAGCTTGAATAACAATTATTTCAGGACAATACATAACAAATACAATAATAATTCTGACCATGACATCACAATTAGGACAGAAAAAAGGAACTATAGTTTTTACATGACAAGGGTAGTGATAACAGTGACCATAAAATAACAGAAAAACTTCCAAGAAATGGTACTTAAATGAATCCTAGTATTTATAATAGTTCAGAGTATCCGATCAAAAGAAACCGAACAACAAAATAGGTAACTACCTTTGTATTTTTCTATGACTTCTGATGCACCTTGAGTGAGATTTGCTTCTTGCGAAAATGGGGATGCAAAAAAACCATGCTTAACGATTTCAGACTCCCTGTGTTCCCCACATATCTGCTAGCCAAATGGATTAAACAAAGAAAAAATTATCACTTTGCTTCACTGCATAAAAGTAAATACAGAAGCTTCTAGATTTACAAATCAAAAACAAAGATATGACACCCCCCCCCACCAAAAAAGAAAAATTAAAGGGTCACACAGTGACTCGCTCCCACATCATGAGTCTAGGAAGATAGCTTTACAACTATGTTGCAAAGAAACTTTTCAATGGTTTGATCTCATGACCTTCCGGTCATAAATGAAACACTCGCACCTTTGCACAAGACTCACTCTTACCCCCAACATAACTGTCGACTAAAAATTAGTTGAAATCAGTGCAGCAAAAAGCTTGATCATACATCACACTGGACAGCACCATCAAAGTTTATCATTGTACAGTTGGTACAAAACCACTTTGTAACTGCCATCTGTTCCTGCAAGGGCTCCCAATCACTATCATCTTCATCATCATCTAAGTCATCCGGATTACCATAAATATCTTGTAGTGTAAGTTGTTGCCGCAATCTAGCTTTTTCCTGCATTGGAAATCACTCCGAAGCACAACTCGTAAAAGTCTAAGACTGATGTAAATGCAATTTTCTGCATGATGAAGTCATACTTAATAAGCAGTACACCCATGCCATGAACTTACGGATTCAACATCAGATAGAGAAATCCCATTTGCAATAGCTTCTCTGGATAGTTCTGATCCATTTTCTTCCAAAGAATTTCTGTCCTTTCCATTTTGACCAATATTTTCTGCCTCTCCATCCTCTGGGCAAGTCATTTGAATTGTTTCTGAGATCATTTTCTGGTCAGACTTCGCAATTTTTCCACCAGAAGCCTGCCTTCATGGCCCAATTACTAACCAATTAAATGTATGTGGAACCCAGTTTGACAAAAGAAATTTACATGTTGACTCCAACATCAACTTAGTTTTCCAGCATACATTAACAAATAGTCACAAATTCCATTCCATTCCATTTACTCCTAGCACATTTTTACAATAGGTAAGATGGAAAAGGAGAATTTGTGTGGTTTTAATTGAGACCGTTTGCCTTAGCAGTTGGGCAACCTGTCATACCCTTGATACACCCTATTCAATCTGAGGATGTTAATGCATTTAAATTAACCCCACTTATTCTATTGTGTAAGACAAACATTTGGATTTTAATTTACTTAGTCAAATAATTGTAGCTTTCTTTCCAATTTTGTGAAAATTTCTTTAAGTTATTTTAGATAGCTCCATAGGTAAATGATTGTAACTTCCTTTGCTTATTGATAGTGATTTAAGGAATTTTTAGGAGTCAGTTTAGGGAGGCTAATTGAAGCGAGATTTTACGGATAGCCAAAACTTTTCTTATTAATAGTATCACAATAGTGTATGAATAGAAGTTTTTGGGTGATTAAACTTTAACCATGGACGAGTTGCATTCAGGTTTTTGTTTGCTCCAGGGACATCTAGAATGAGAATTCATATCTTCAGAAGCAGTTCTTTTGTTACATTTTATTTACCTCTGTAACATTCTCTGTCAATTGGTTTCATAGAATAGGACCACCCTAACAGATGGCTAATCATGTTGACAGTAGTAGAACTACCCCCAATAACTAGACCCTCACAAGGGCCGAGTTTGAGGCAATCCTTAAAGATGAACAGCGGATGATGCAAGAGTTACAATTCTCCATCTCCCGACTTGCAATCACCCAGACAAATCCAAGAAACCCTACGCAGCATGCTCGCACAAGGCAACTAACTGGAGTCCACATCCCTCAACCCCAGCAAGTGAAAATTATGGAGGATTTAGATGGGGAGAACAACGTTTTTTTTTTTTTTTCAGAAAACCAAGCCACCACAGGGGGTAAAAAACTTCGATTTTCAGATGAACAAGAATCTTCCTAGTTTCAGTGGTATTTTTCATATTGAAGAATTTCTTGATTAGATCAATAAGGTTGAGAATTTCTTTAACTTAAGGGCTAATTTGGAGGAAAAATTGGTGGAGTATGCTGCTTTTGAATTGAAAGGAAGTGCCTCAACTTGGTGGGATCAGTTGCAACAAAATCACACACAGCAAGGTAGATTGCCTATAAGGACTTGACAAACCAATTATTGTATGCAAAGTTCCTTCTTCCAAATTACAAGCAATATTTGTTTAAAAAGCACCAAATTTGTTTAAAAAGCACCAAATTTGTTTAAAAAGCCAATAGCCTGCTCAGGATTACACTATAAAATTTCTTAACTATCATCCCATGATAAACCAAATGGAACTGATGAAAAATTCAGGGAAATGGAGAAGCCTTCATTGGAGAATAATGCCACCATTGCAGCACCCAACAGTTAGCCCAATGTGCTTGGATTTGATCCTTCCACATTTTGAATTTGACACAATATAAAGGTGATAACTGGAACCAAAGGGAATAATGACCTTGGGTTGTACCGAGTCCGAAACCAAGTGGATTTCTTTTTTGTCCCATATTACTCCACCCTACTTTAAATGAGACAAATGCAGCTCATTTTCAGGCAAATGTTTCAGTCGAAGAGAGAGAATTCATACATAAGCTCAAAGCCACACAATGCAAAGAAGCAGCTAGGATTTGAACAAAGCCTATGGCTGAATTAAGCAAAGATTGTTATGTTACTCGTGGTTCGGGAAGGCTAGAAAACAAAGAGGTTTCAGGAACGAGTTGGCCCCATCAACCCAATGGCTCTAATAATTTGAGGGGCTTAGTGTTCACATATTAAGAGGTGATGACATATTAGAGAAGATTTGTGCAATGCTTCACTCGTTTGTTGATGAGGAGACCACATAATTAGAAGAATGAGGGGTAAGAAGCAACACGGGTGATAAACAGCTGGCTATAAAGCTCTCTTCTATCATTAGAGTAAAACCTCCCTCGATAATCTAGTTTGTGGTGATCCACTGGTCTCACAAGCATGACTCATTATTTAAAGCGTCAATTATCAAACTATGAACTGATACTTACTATACTTGAGTAGTTTGGCTCAAGGACGAGTAAATTTTTTTAGAGGGGAGAATGATGTAAGATGAATATTTTGATTTTTATTTCCTTAGTCAAATAATTGTAACTTTCTTTCGGATTTTGTGAGGATTTCTTTGAGTCATACTAGGGAGGTTTCTTAGCTAAATAATTGTAACTTTCCTTCCTATTTTATAGAGATTTTCCCTGAGTCAATGTAGAGAAATTTTCGAAGTCAGTTTAGGAAGATCGTTGGAAGCAAGGCTTTAGGGATTGCCTAAACTTTCCTTATTCATCTACCTACCGTTCTGAGTTATCAATAACTATAACGCCAACACAACAAAATGAAGCAGACAACTAGATCCAACATAGCGCAAATGCAATAAAAATTAATAATACTTTCTCGAAAGAGAAAATTTACTTCAACAGTAAATGGTTTAAGCAACTTTTACATCCACAAAGCAGCTGGCAGGCTCCACCAAGAACCAGACATATCCGAAAGAAAGAGTTCATGAATAATCTCGTTTCCTTTATTCTTTCTAGGTTCCAAATAAACCATTTAGACGAGAAAACAAGACAAAGGGATAATTTGTTACACTTTAAGAACTCCCGACAGACTAAAGAAGAAATTTGCTCATGTTATTCTACACGATGTTTCGATGGCCAGGCACGCAAAGAATAGATTTCTGATTCCGAATATTAATTCTAGGGTTTCAACAAAGGTGTATCACGCCCCAACTTCAATGACCAATACTTACCGCTGCCTAGTTGAACGGCTAAAATGAAGTCCTCATTTAGCCAACAAAACCAAATTCGAGAAAAGAAGAGGTCAAAATAACAATGAAAAATGAGGAACAAGCAAAACGGAGAGAGTGCCACAAAGAATGCGCTTGTGAAAGATACATGACCGAAGGGGGAAAGAAGCAAACTGAATTGACTAGAACTTACTAAAGTGTAAAACAAGGCCTTCCGTGGCTGTCGAACGCTAATGGTGACGACGGCGGCCACAAATACTATCAGGACGGAAGCAAATAGCAATCAAGCCGCAAATTCGCCGTTTCACCTTCCCGGATGCAGCAGCAGCTGTTTTTTTTTTTTCTTTTTTCTCCGTCGTTTGTTGGTGTGATCGATGGTTTTTTGGCGCGTGTGTGCAGGTCTACACTAGTTGGCTTTGCTGAGGGGTACCGCACCGCAAAACATTGTAGTTAACATATTTTTTTAGTTAAATTTTTTAAATAAAATTTATTTAAAAGATAAAAATTAAAAAGGAAAAAAAAATGAAGAACCCAGCTTCACGGTGCAGGATCCCCACGCTCCTCGTCGGCGTGGATAGAATGAGTAAATAAATTATACGTGGATACGTGTAATAGGGGATTGAGTGTTTGAGTGTATTCAGGCAAAAAGTAGCTTTAGGAGATAGAGGATAAGGTTTTGAGGAATGCACTCGGCTATTTGGCAACTTAGAGACAAACAATTAAATTCCAATGAGTATGCATGACTAAGAGATGGCTTAGAT